>VYXH01010341.1:796458-870359 GCA_013397275.1 Burhinus bistriatus
GGGGGGAGGGAGGAAGAGGAGGGGGAGTTTGCAGGCACCGTGCAAAGCGTAAACCGGGCAGTGTGTTCAGGCTGAGAGCCGTCGCTTGCCCGGCCACAGAAGGCATTCCGGTAGGGTGAGCAGCGATTCAGCCTCGTGGCTGGTCTCTGGGCCTTTCGGAGCAGTGCAGAGGCAGGCCCTGGTGTGCTAAAGAGATCCCAGGACATATTATTCTACGTATATGTGTATATATATGCATACGCCAGCTTCTGAAATGAAGGCTGCCTTACAGGGTCGTGTCCTGGGATGCCTGCAGCAAAGCAGGCATCGCATGAAGACTTAAGCAGAAAGCGTGTGGGTCACGTGAGCTGCAGTCTCGGAGAAAATTGACGCTGTAGTTCAGCGTTCCTGCCTGAGCCCAACTTGGGGATTTGCTATGGGATGTTCGCATCTGTGGCTGCAACCGTGTTTTCATTTTCATCCTGCAAACAATTTATAAACAGCACCTGGGGACAAGCGTGGCTTTACCGGCTCTCTCTCATTCATAAACATGCAGATGCTCACCTTTCCTAACTCTTCTCTAAATGTTTTCCTCGCTGGTTTTAAATGATGCCTGGGAGGATGCGAAGGGTGGCAGTGAAGAGAACTATGCCTCCGTTGTGCACATAATTACAAAACAGTCATGTAAAATACATAATTGCTTGTGTGAGAACTGCTTAAAATATGAATTCTGACTCAGCTGGCAGCTGCTGTACCAGGGGCCAAGGATGTCGTGGGAGAAGGTGTCTGTGCAGAGGTTAAAGCTGAGCAGCAAGGCGTGGGGGCCTGGACTGTAGTCAAAACTTTGCTGCTATGGCGACTTTTGGATCATTTTAGTTCTTTCCACCTCCCTTTTCATACCTTCTCCTAGGTGAAAACAGTTTTATCCACCTCATGGCAGAGAAGTGTCGTGGGAAGCGATTTCTCTATATATGTCATGCTGTAAAGGTTTTTGTAATACTGATGTAGACGTGAGCTTCGGCTTTTCTCATTTTTGGGGGGAGGCGGGGTTTCTGAATCCACTCACTCAACACACAGCTAGAAGCCAGCTGGGAAATCAGCCCAGCTCCATGAGCGCTGCTGTGCTCAGGGGTGGTGGAAATCCGAACTCACATCCTTGAATTCTGTGGTTGTAACCCCTTCCCCTGCAACAGCCTGAGCCACAGCTCTGCAGGGCAGTTCTCTGCAGTCAATGCACTCCACGGGGGTCAGGAGAAAGGCCTTCGGAGCGATATAAACACGTGATGCACCAGCGTAAGGCCAGTTGCCCGTGACAGAGCTGGAGGCTAGAAAAAGGTTTTCTGGGAGAAATACCTGCCCAGGGATCTGCTTAGGCTGGTTTTACCAGGGGAATAGTGCATCTGAGGAACTCCTTGCCCTGGATCTCTTTCCCTGTATCACTGCTTCTCATTTGTCCCTTCATCTCCCTTATTGTGCTTTGCCATAAGCTAGATTCGGTGCACAGATCTGGTCTTTTATGTTCATACAGCTCCTTAGACAACGTGGCCTTTGAGCGCTTGTCATAACACAATTATTTTATGGCATTGGCAGCTGTTCAGATTTCCTATTAGAACATTGTTTAGATCCTTTTCCTTCACATGTGAAAGTATCAGTAATGCAGGCTGTGCTGGTAAATGCAGAATAAAGCCAGCTTATTTCAATATGTATGAGATTTCTTCCTATGCAACACGGGAACCTTCCTGAAGTCAAACACGAAATGAGTCATTACTGCCTTACAAACCCGCCGCACACGGTCCCCTCTGCCGCCATAAGCTCAGTGCCATCTCCTCGTTATGCCACTTGAAGAGAAATGTCTCTGTGTGTCTGTCTGTGTCGTTCTCCCTCTCCCCCCCTGCCCCTGTCTTTCCACAGTAATTGCTGTTCTCCTGCATTCCCACAAGTACAGGGAGGTCTACAGGAAATTATATTGCTAATTAAGCTATGGAAGAGAGTATAAAAGCTCGAAACTATAAATACTCCTTCTGTGTTAAAAACCAGTGACATGTATTGTTATTGCTGGTTGGAAGCCAAGGGGGTAGACAGAAACTTTGGGGAGCAGGCAGCGCAGAGAGAGCGCTCTCAGAGGGTCTGTGGCTGCTGCCCCCAGACTCAAGTCACAGCGTCGCTGTAGCAAGAAATCAGGATCACAAGCGAAACCCCAATTCCTCATTTATCCGGCTTTTCTAAATACAAACTGCATCAAATTGCAGGTGATGTCCGTAACATTTGTATGTAGTGTCCTGCTTACAGTAGCTTTCTAGCAGCAGCGATGGTGCTAGGGTGGTGATGGGACGAAGCCGAAATGCTGCTCACAGCTGCCGCAGCATCAGCCCCGGTGCAGGCGTGCAGTGCTGCGGTAGCTCGCCCCGGCCCCCGCTGCCCTACCCCGGTTTCCGACCCACTGCAGCTGCTGCAACACTGACCTGTGGCCAAACCTGCAGCCAGCGAGTGCCCATAGCAGCTCTTTGGTGCCCAGCTCGTCCGCACCTAACCCTGGTGGGTCCTGCCCGGCCGGTGGGGCTGTGGGGACCTTTCAGAAGGTTGGGTCCTCAGGGTGCGAGTGTGGGACAGGCGCCTTGCTGGGTCCCGTTTGTGTCACCGGACCACTCCCTGGCTGACCGTTCCCCCTGAACACCCCCCTTCTGCCTGACGCTCCTGCGCCACAATGTGCCTGCACGAATCTGTACTTCGTGTCTTTGTCCGAGTTCCTGCCTGTAAAATCCTGAATTGCATGCAGAGGCGTTAAACCCACTTTTTGTTATTTTGTACTGAGGCAAGTGGCTGAAGAGGGAGAACGGGCACCAGGAATGCCAGAGCAGCCCTGGTGAGGTTTGCCTTCTGCTGCTGCATCTACAGGCTGCGCCCGGGCTACAAGTTTTTCTTTCCAACCAGAAT
This sequence comes from Burhinus bistriatus, assembly GCA_013397275.1. Classification (NCBI taxonomy): domain Eukaryota; kingdom Metazoa; phylum Chordata; class Aves; order Charadriiformes; family Burhinidae; genus Burhinus; species Burhinus bistriatus. Next base: position 799,372 of record VYXH01010341.1, read on the forward strand.
AATCAAAACTTCTTCCTTTTTGATGGAATTTAAGATTTTCACATTCTTCACAGGCAAGGGATTTAAGAAAAATACCAGATATTCAGAGAGACACAATAAACTTGAGACTCAGCAATGCTGTGTATGCAGAAAAAATATCATTTCTAGGTCATGGAAATAGGTTAATTCAGCACTTACAGGAGCTGAAATCTGGTCTGCAAAAGTACTTAGAAAATGCTACTGGTCCCTACAGGTGCTTCAGTTCAAAGTTTTGATCCTCAATACATGTGCTGAGATGACAAACGTGAAGAAGTTCTGGCCCATTAACCAGAGTTACAGGAAATGCCGGCAGCACTCCTTCCCCCTAAAATGATCCAAGCAGCAGGAGCTCAATTATCTAAAAGACCCGACCGTTTCTTACGACAGAGGGGGCTGCGGCAACACGCTTTCAAATAAGCTTGTGCACAACTGGGCATTACTTCAGTTTGGTACCGAAGCATCATTCTGTTGGATTGAGTTTCTTTATCATTAAAAAAATAGGAAGCCTTAATGCTAAATGCTACACATAAAAGGACACATTTCCCAATGGAACCACTTGGAATTAAGGTATTTAGAGAAATAAAGTTGTGCTTTTTTCCTTAACTTTGTCATTCAGTGCCTTTTTGTTACAATGCTGCTTCATTACTTAATTATATGTCTCTTTGGCATAGGTTTCTTGCCAAACGTGCTGGATGTTGTGCAGTGAAGGAATCGGAGCATTGGCCAGCCCATCCTGCCTAATGAATGAGGCAGGTGTCCTGCAGGAAAGTAATGCTCTAATCAGCTTCTACTGTTATTTGTGTATGCCAAGAAGCCAGATCAAGGTGTTTCAAGCAGGTTTCATCTCACCTCTGTTTAGCACCAAAGGGGAATTTGCACCTGATGGCTGATCTGATCTAACAGCTCCCAGGCAAGAGGTCCTCCCGTGCCCGGTCTCTGCTCCCCTGGGACTTAGGGAGGTTGCCTCTGCCAGCTCAGGGAGCAGAGCCAGCTCAGAGGGCTGCCAGGGCTGGTGTCAATGCAGGCAGGGAGAAGTGGGACTTTTCCTTTCCTTGGCAGCAAGCTGTTAGGTCAGCTCAAGCCATAAATAATACCAACCACCCTCTCTAAGGAAGGTCTTTATCCAACAAGCACATTGCCCCAGGAAAACTGCTCTCAGTTCTTAATTAACTGCCCAAGCTACAACACACAAACTGTCTTCTGTACCAAATAAAGTCCCTGCAAAATGAACTTCCCAGCTTACCGCATCCTATCCTGGATGAGAGAACTGTTTGCCCACAGGGTTTCCGTGCGCAGCCCCGGTGCAGAAGGATAAACACACACCAGACCCTGATGAAGAGCAGACAAACCTGCTCACCAGGGGGTTGTTTCCCACTGGACACCTCTCCAGGGAAGAGACAGCTACAGAAGGCTTTCAAAACCCAAACCTTTGGAGGAAAACCTGTGCCTGTGCTGGATATCGCAGGCTCTGCCCCTTTCCCTGGTCACATGACAGGGATACTTCATCCCATCCCCTCCCGCACACCGCAGGGACCAAACACCTTTTTTCTCGTGTTTGGTCATCTGGTCACCCAGCGAGGCTCAGAGCTGAGCAGCAGCCACTAGATTGCTGCAGGGAGCAGTGGTCCCTAGTCCTGCAGGATCCCTCTAGAGTCAGTGGAGGGAGATGAGCAGAGCCAGGTCATCCTCTTTACCTTCCCACAGGTGCAGGTTAGATGGATCTGCGCCTGCTGAACCCCGCGTGCTTCGCTGCCACGACCCTTTAGCACTTCTGGAATATGCCCGATATTGCCTCAGTGTAGTGCTGTAACCTACTCTGTGCTTGATGGGTTGTAAATCAGCTTTAACAAAGCTGGATATAAGAGGTTGGCTGCTCGGTCTCATAGCAGGCTCTATGACCCATGCCCTCACTTTCCGTACAAACGTTTTTTGTGATTTTTCTCTTTGAGAAGCTCCTGGCTGTGCTGTGGAGGGACGAACAAGCCCTCACCTGCCCCACGCATTTCCACTTTTGTAGCTATTTCCCCTCCTTTCTTTGCATAACTCGGAAAAATGATGGTCTCCTATGAAACCAGTAAGCAAACGTGCTTCCTGAGGGTAGGGAAACCTCCTCCAAAAGCAAACGCCGCACACGCTGGCAGGGCAAACCAGAGGCTTCCTAAGGCAATTGTTAAAGCTTTCTCCTCTCTCTGGACCAGCAAAGCACCAGTAGCTCAAATCTCAACCCGTGATGAGCTCAAGGCTGAACAGAAAGTGTGTCAAGATGAGCAACTTCATCGGTCGGAGCCCTGCTCCGCACTCCCCTGCGAGCCAACTCGAGGGACCCCCGCTGCGTGCTGGCAGCCGTCGGCACCGGCAGGCAGGGATGAGGCTGGTTCCCACGACCACCCTCCAACAGCCCCTTCTCTCCGAGATAAACCGCTTTGGGTTGTTGGGTAACGCATCTAGTCTCACAAGGCACGTGGTGTTAGTCCAGGCTGAATAGCTGACAGGACTGGGTTCGACATGTTGTGTGTGCACCGAGACATCACCTTTTTAACGACGCAATTAGCGACTCTTCTTTTTTTCCATTAGATCTCTGCTTCATTAAGAGTCCATGAGACACACATGAGCAGAAAGAGTTATGGCAACACACAAACCTGTCAATTAGTCCCAGCGCAATTTTCAGGTGCATGCACCCTCTTTTAACTAACCTGTATCAGCTATGCCGTAACATGGTGCGGTTGCATACACATATGCATGTGCATGCATGTTGCATAAGGTGCATATATGGCAAGGCAAAGACTGGAAAATATGTTCTTCTTATGTTTGAGAATACTCGTATCGTTCTGCTAATGGAGAAAGTAACTTGCCCAAGTTTGGACATGCAGTTGTATCAGGACTTGTAAACAATTTATGTGCATTTTGTGAACGATTTGAATTAAGTACTATATATGATACCTTATAGTTGAAGGCATTAGGATTTATAAGGCTAACTCAAATACGATGTAAGCATAATTCAAGCTGTACAACAAAAGAATAAGGACTCCTTTTCCCTCAAACTGGGCTGAAAATGGGACCTACGCGAGCATGCATTTGTTTCACCTGATGGAAAGATTTAAGCCTATTCAAATGGCTTTGGTCCAGGCACGAGGGGAAGAAAAGGTCTTTTATGCTTGTTGTCGTGCTTTGTAATAAAACAAAATATCAATGAGTAAGAAAAACAGAGGCCGTTTCGTCATGTCAGGTATCAATACCTTCAGTGAGTAAGCCTGCATGCCTGTTAGTCTGGGTGTGAGAGCTTTTCCTTTTCTTTGCTCCAAGGTGACAGCTAGTTTGGAAAGCTGTGCTAATGTCTTCCATGCGGATAAATGCTGAAGGTGGCATTTCACAGCTGTTCTCGCCTGAGAGCTGTGGTCAGAAAGGGATGACTTATTTCCACCTGTGAAATTCCTGGGTTTGCTACCTGAGATTGTGCTTTTCCTCACTGGTACATGAAGCAGTTTGGCCACTTGTGGGTGAGATAATGATGAAACCACACGTACCTGCGGGGTTTATATCGAGAATCATACAAAAATCCTTTCAAATCCCCAAAAGAATAACTTGTTGGGCTGAATATTCAGTCCAGGTCTCTTAGAGAGGCACTGCTGTGGCAGGCAGGACAGTAACAGTGCACTTGAGGTTGTACCGAATGCCATTGCCACATTCTGAGAAATGGGTGCTTTTAGCATGTTAACACTAAGAGAAAAGGAAAGCCTTTGGCAAGAAGTCTTTTTGGAAAGGAGATGGCACAGCTAGACAGGGAGGGGTGGTAACACGCTGGCATAATTTATGCCACAAAGTGCAGGAAGAAGTGCAAGACCAAAACCTGTATATTCATTGCTGCCCGTGGCAAACCTGCCGGAGCTGCGGAGACGAGCTGGAGCTGCACTAGCGCAGCCCGGGATGAGGCACCCCAAGAGCTGTGGGGCACCAGGTGAGAGCGGCAGCGTACGGCTGCCCTGCTGCGGGGCCGGCTTTACCCCCTGCGTTGTTTTGTATGGGAATGGCAGAAAGTGCTCTGTTCTCCTTGCAAAGAGCAACGCTTTTCTTGTGGAGGGTAGGGCCTAGTGAGTTTTTATCGTAAGTTTATCATCTGGCCTCCTAAGCCAATTTAAGCTTCTCCCCTAGAATGACAAATTTGTGAATGGACGGAGATGCTAGCCTGAGTTTTCCAAAGTAATTGCTTAAATTTGGAAACTGTCTGTTCTCTGGCCAGGATGACATTATTAAAATGTGTCGACCTTCATGAAAATCTTGCTGATTAACTGAAATGGGCAGAAAGCAGGCAGAAGTGCAGCATTCCCAATGTTGCCAGCCAGTTTTTGTGTCAGATATCCTTCCTTTATTGCTCTCAAGTGGTGCAAAGACATTGATTTTTTTTTAACGCTTTAGATATCCATCCGTCACCTGGGTTTTTCCTGATATCATTACACTGCTCTGGGGGGCATCTGGCATCTGTTTACTCGTATGCTGAGAGCCTGCCGAAGTGAACTGCTGATGGAAGCATTCGGCATTTCTCTGCTCATCAGAGCCGTTTTATTTGTTTAATCAGCAACTCTGTGCTCTTGGTTGTCTGTGCCCTGTTAGGCAGGGACTGTGCCTCCATGTCAGTATTAGATGAGGATTACATTGCAATTCAGCTTGATCTTTCCATTCAACACACGGCTACGCTTACTTTTTTGTTTGTGTTGGGCCAGACCATCACATTGCATCTGAGCTACATCAGTTTATGCCTTGGCGTAGGGCCCTGCCGGTGCAGCGTCCTTCAAAGCGCCGCAAAAAGCAGACACCGAGAGATTCATTGCCCGCAGCACTAGCAATGATCAAAGCAATCACTCTCAGGTGAGGCAGTGAAGAGAAACAGGGGGAAGCCATGATGCTCACACCATTGCTTGAAGGAGTAACGTGCGTGTGCCTCTCCCTTTGCCTCTCTGAACCCTTCGGGGTAAGCGCTCATCCCCGGAGACCTATTTTTGTAATGGCAGAAAGCTGCACACGAGGGGTGGGAAAATTTCCTGTCTGCCTCCCCTTGCCTGCTTGTTGTGTTTTTCAAAAGTCATAGCAGGCGATGGTGATGAAGAGGAGCATTAGGGTAGGATGAAGAAAGAGATCTGTTACTGTCAGTGAGGGTGCAGTTTTTAGCAGGTCTTGTAGCGGGCATGTTAAAACACTAAAAAAAAGACAGTACCTGCTGTTTTCTCATTGTAGGAGGGACATGAAGAAAATTACTTTCAAGAGGGATTTAAATGCAGTTTGTAAAGGTCTGGAGAGGGAATTTCAGCCAGGACTGGTAATGCAATGTAACCTAACAGATACACCCTTCTAGGCAAAAAAAAATTCTTTGTGTTTTGTTATCAAGTCTCACGTAGATATCTGATGTCTGATCATTTGTGCTGATATTTTACTAATTCCTTTTGCTCCTAATTCAGGCTTGCTATTATTCTAGAGGAAGGCTAGGGGACATGGCATGACTAACAGATTGATCCACTGGGTTTTCTGTATTCATGAGGCTTCACTTCCATAAAGAGGAACTGGAAATCCTGTTCACTGGGGAAGAATGTACAAGGCTCGGAGTGGAGAAGTTTGTGTGCTCTTTTTAATAAGCACTGCTTTTCTTTCTATAGACACTCAAGCTCCCTGAATTAGAGCGCTGCCTGAAGGGACAGGTATTATGAAAAGAGCTGCCAAAGCCTTTGTGTGTCAGTGGGAAGCCCCTGATTATCACAAGAGGATCTAAATGGGAAGGTGACATTCAAAAGACCATTAAGATAAAAGCCAGGATGAATTTCTTTCCAACCTCACTTAATAGAAACTTTTGTTTAAAATCACCTTTCCTGAGAGAAGGAAGAAAAGTCTGACCTATGTGATTTGATAGACACAGCTTACTCCTTAATTGGGTACAGTCAGCTGCTTAAGAAAGCAATAACTTAGCCAGGAGAGGTAATGAGATTAATGGCAGAGGTAATAAGAATGTCAATATATGTGACAAATATGTATTTCTAATCTTTCAGCCATGAAAGCCCAACGGAGAACATAGTACCAGCTACTTCCAGATAGTCTTCCTGGAAAACAGGCACAGACATGGTATAGACAAAATTGCTTCTACCAGGAAAGACAGTTCTCCTTCTGCCTGGCTCTGTGGAGCTTTAGGAAATTGAAATAGGGTTTAATTTCCAGGCCAGGAAACAAGGCCAGGCTGGATGGGGCTTTGAGCAACCTGATCTTGTAGAAGGTGTCCCTGCCCATGGCAGGGGGGTTGGAACTAGACGATCTTTAAGGTCCTTTCCAACCCAAACCATTCTATGATTCTATGGGCGAGTTTATGGCTAATTTTTGAGTTTCTCTTTACTTGCTGTCTGGAATCCCTGCAAGATTGCTGCCTACAGCATACTCTCCAATGCTCTTGGCAGCCTAGTTTTGAATGAAGTATGAGACTGGGCTGTGTCCCTTCTGCTTGAAAACCATCCTACAGTTTAACAGTTCTCCCTGCTTGGCCAGGGTTTGTAGCTGAGAAATATTTCAGTTTTTTTCCCATTTTTTCTTGCTATAACCTTGTGACTTTTCCCAGAAAAATACATAAGGAGGGGTGAAGGGGGGTGGGGGGGTGGGTGCGCGTGTGTGACTGGTTCTCCCTTCTGAGCATTAACAAGACTGCAATATGAGTCTGAGACCTGAAAGTGTGGATTGAGGAAAAAGTGGTCACAATCACTGTTAAAAGTGACTTTTGCCAAGCATAAAATATATTGGGCCTGATTTCCATCTGGCCGGTCCTTTCCCTGTACAGCCAGTGATGCTGTCAGCCTAGCTGGTCCCTGGGAGCTGCTGCTGATTGAAGTTATCCTGCAGCTTCGACATGACTCTGGCCAAGATCTCAAGACCCAGACTAGCATCTTAACAATGCTCCTCTCTGCTGTGATAACAGACGTTGGCAGCAGCACAAATCTCATTGTGTCTTTTCTCCGCCCTCATATACCACCCATGTGCAGCACGTGCAAGTCTCAGTAGTAAGAGAAATAGGCAGTAAATGGATTGCTTAATTTGCTGAAGTTGGATCTATAGGTATCCACTTGGCTGTATGGTGATGTGTTGTGCTGCACAGCTGGGCCTTATAGTTCCCAGATATTGTTGAAGGAAATGCATTAAACGTGCAGGTCGCTTTTATTACGTAGGATTCGTGCCAGTTCAAAGCTGCCTGCTGCCTTCGTGAGTTATAGCAGGCTTTTTCCACAACAATTTCCTTTTTTCCTAAGGGTTCTCTCTCTCTCTCTCGCAATGCTGGATCAGAGGTCCTAGAGCCCCTCCACCAAACCTGCAAACAAATCCAGAGGCAGATCTGTGGTGCACCACACTGTGCCTTACATCAGGTGCTGCAGAGGGTGGTTGCAGAGAGCTGCCCTCGACCCCTGCCTCCCACCCAACGCCATGTCTCACCACCACGTTAAGGCTGCCTGCAACTCAGCACCTTGCTCAGCTGCTTTGCAAGGGACCTGGTTTAATCTTTGCAAGTTTCAATGCTGTCCAAACCACGACAAATACTCATACTAAATTCTCCCCGTAGTAGGCTGCGATTTTGCTAATGGCACTCACTGAAGTCCCTGTTTCTGTGCATGACTAATATTTAGTCACAGCTAGGAGAGTTTTGTCTTCAGAAGGATTTGAGCACGAGACATAAGACGAAGCAGACTTGGCAGACAGTCCCATCCACCGTCATGTTATCAGGGTGGAGGAAGCGATTTCGGGTCGTGCAGGAAATCGGTGGTAGAACCCGTCACAGCCCAGCCCTGACCCCATGTTGCTGGAAGAGAGAGACTTTTTTGCAACATCTCCTGTACAAAATGCCTAATTTAGTTTGGGGCCAGAAAATATTGATGACGCATCTCTTTTACGAGGCACAGTAGGGGAATGTAATCACTAGTCTAGAGGTGCAAATTCTAGTTAGGATGGTATAATGACTGTCTAGTAGTCATTAGTTTACTACTATTAGGTAGTAAACTAATTCTATCAATATATATGTACATATGTATCCTATTGTTTCCTTTTCCATCTGCTTCTAAATTTCTCTTTGACACACTATTTATTTTAGAATTTTGTTTCATGTTAGATTTTTCTGGATTTAGCATAGAGTTGAAAAGCAGTCTCAGCTCTCATGGTTTTTCCTATCCCTCATAGGTCTGCCTGGCAAAATGTCTTAAAATTGCCAGTGCTAGTAGTAGGTACATGCAGAGCTCTCTGTTACCTGCTGTTGGGGAAACACTTTTGGTTTCCTGCTTAGAAACAATCATGCCAACAGCCAGCTCCGAGGAGTTGAAGATGAAAATAACTTGAGCCTGTCTTCCTGCTGAAGCGGAACTGTTATCTTGCATTCACTCACTATCGCTTTGTCCAACTTAATTTTAAATGTACCAACCAGTAGAGCTTCTGCCACTTCACTCTTGGGAGATAATTTCGCATATCTCACCGTCATGAAGTGCTTCCTGATACTCCACATTTTCCTTTCCTATCTTTACCCTCGAATGCTAGTTCTATCCTGGTCCATTCTGCTAATTGGCTCCTCGCTCTTCATAGTATTTAAACCCTCTCAGGTCTTCCCTCTCATGGCTTGAATGCGCTACAAGCATTAACTCTTTGAGCCTTGGTCTTTTTCTGTTTGCAGGTGATTCAAGTTTTCCCATCGACTTAGGAGGCAACACTGCAAATCTTCAAACCTGCTTCATATGCGGAGTGATGGAAATCATTCTTTGATTCACTGTCTGGTTAAAAAAAAAAAGAGAAAAATAATGTCAGCATAAATAGAGCAATTTGCTTCTTTTTGACGAATAATATATTTAATCAATCTGTACATAAATTTCTAATCACAATGTTGGTTTTGATTAGAAATTGCAAAATAAAGCTACTTTGCTTTTAGCAGTCCACTTAGATCTTCTTGGCAGTCATTCATTGCATTCTGTTTGGTCTGTTCCTATGTCTCCACTAACTTCCAACGACAGGAGCTAATGAAAGGCTGCTTAGCCAGGCAGATCTTTAAATGTTTGCTGTATCCACAAGTAAGAAGGTTAACAGCCCAAATGGTCCTGCATTCGCAGTTGCCTACAGCATGAAAGCTTTCCTTTGCGTTTTTATTGTTTGAGAAGCCACAATAGATCGTTGTAAATACTGCGAGGACATGCGTTTGGCACGTGTGGGAAGACACGTCCCTGCAGTGCTGAATGTGGCTCTTTTCTTGGGGCAGGTATGGAGTGCACCCGCGGCGTAGAGGCCAGAGCTGGCTGAGAGAGTTGGTCTTTACCTACAGAGTTGCTTGTCCAAACAGAAACCCCCAAAACTGCTGTAGGGAAAGAAGAGGCAGAAGACTTGGGGTATTTAAAAGGTAATCTTCTACGACTGATTGTGGTACATCAAAATAGCTGTCTTGCACGGTGGAGGATTCCTTCTGTTGTTAAATGCTCACCCTTACTGTGTTCAGGATCTGAGTATTTTGTGATCAGCTCTTCTCTACTAACAAAATGCCTTCCCTTCTGCAGTCCTCCGGGTCTTTCTATCACTTCTCAACTGGGATATCTGCATGCCTGACAAACCATGAGCTTGCTGGGTACAAAGATACCTGCTTCAGGAAAATCTGTAAATGTGGATACTGGCACATGGATGAGGTTACAAGGGTCAGGGATCAAATGCAAAGGTGTCATTTGGGAATCTGCAAGGTGTGGGAAGCGCAAGGCAGGCTGGCCAGCGGGCCAGCAAGCCCAGGGCTAGGACCTCACGTATTTTGGTAACGCGGCTGTTTATAGCCTAAAAGTCATGCATTATTCCTCTCTGTTCCAGTGTTTCTTTCATAGTTCTTTATACTTGGAGAGCTTTTTGAATTGGGTTGCTCCCTGAATAACAGAGGAATGCTGAGGAATTCATATTTTGTACATATTTACAGGCAGTCCAAAGCTTTTTCCTAATGTCCGAACTGCTTAAAGAAAAGTATGCCTGACCTCTCTGGCATCAGATAAGTATGTTAGTAAACCATCCATGTAAAGCTGTAGCCTGGGTCTTTATCTCCCAAAGCAGGTCCTCTGGATGCTGCCCATCTGCCTGACTTGAGCTGCCATGAGCTCCACAGCAACCACCAGGGCCGGGGAGAGATCGGATATTCCTGCTGGACTCTGGCAAGGGGAGGATTGGGGTTTGGAGCTAGCAGTCACAATTGGTCAAATAAAACGAGCAGAAGACAGGAGTGTCTAACAAGCCCATGACCCACCATAAGGGAGCACGAAGTCTGCAGACAGAGATAAAACCTCTTTTGATGAGTGAACCAGCATAGGGGCTGGATGTGAACTAAACCCTTTTGGACGTTGGTCTTTAGAATTCCCAGCAATAGAAGCTTGCCTAAAAGGCAGTTTTCTCAGTCTAACAAATGTACGTATGCCCCAGCAAAAAGAATGTTAAATGAATCTACCAGGTAGAATTGCAGGCTTAGTAGATTCAGGGGGCATGTGATAAGGTGGAATATATTTGGGGCTCCATAAAACATTTAAAAAGAGTTCCTCAAAAATCATTCAAATTGCCTTGGCTCTGACAAACACTTAGCAATTTTTAAAACTGCCCAAAGTGCTGCTAATAAAGGATAGCCGGTGGCAAGGTGTCAGTGGAGTGCACAAGAGACTTGTGGGCTAGTGTTGAGACACGCAATGTTAAGTAGTCTGCAATCTTTATTCAGAAATATCCCCATGCAGGAGGCAGGCTGCTGTTCCTGGAGAGTACTGGACAGGGAGGAGCTGTGGGCTTAGAGAAGGAGAACATGGCCAGAAATAATACAGTGAAATTGGTGGAAAACTCAGTGTGATTCCAAAATATGGTTACTCACTGGGGCAAGCCTAGGGGTAGAAAACCTGAAAGAGGTTTAAGTTTATCACCAGTGAACGATACATAAAGCTGCAACGCAACAGGCTCGCCAAGATACTATTCTTTACTGACTTTCATAGTATCTGAGCGCTGCACAGATTATATAAATAGATGCTTTCTGGAGAAACTCTTCTCCCTGTTAGGAATTTTATTTACCAGCTTTTGTATTTTGCAGTGAAGGGGTGGGCTAAATTGAGAAGATAGGGGCTTGTGTTCAGGCTTGGTTACAGCAAGATCACCCCATTCCTGCGAAAGAAAAACGAAGGCTGTACTGATGATATTGCTGGTAGCACTCCTCTGTCCTGAAATCATGCAAGCTTCACCCTGGTGCAGAGAGGACCACTGCCCCCAGTAAATGCTGCTGATGTGAGCACTTGTCTCTGCAGCACGGTCCTTCTCAGGAGTCGGAGCTTGAATCTAATCTGCTACCAAAGGACCAGCCAGAGAACTGCCCAAAGCACCGGCGTGGTACCTTCACAGCAGCGTGTGTGGGAGAACACGCGGGCTGCTGAATCTTCAGGCAGATGACATGATATTTTATTTCATTCTATTTCTAGAAACCCTGAACCTTCGTTCCTAAGTGGTGTACGGTGCATTAGTGACAGTGGGAGGTGGCAAATGTGTGATTCAGCGCTGCCTGGGTCTTCACCCTTCAGTACAGACCCATCATACATGGAGGAAAGAGCTTTTAACTGAGGGTGGGAATGGGCTGTTTGGCTGTGCGGGTGGTCCAGAAGGATGCTGCTGGGAGAGGGACATGTGCCTCTGCACATGATGTGGCTCTGTCCTGTAAATCTGCCTCTCTTCCTAACACATGGCACTCCTTCACCTAGTTTTAGGTATGTTTTAGACCTGTTTCCTGTGGAAGCAAGTTTCATGTGATCTCGTGGACTACCCATTTTGTCACCCTTATGTTTGAGCCTGTTAGCCAATTTCAATGAAATTTGACTAAGGTGGCCTCAAAAATAGCAAGAGTCCTGTAAGTCTCACCAATAAAAGTTGCATGCAGGAGAGAAGAGGCATCATTGCCAGGTTTGCTTCCAAGAGCCCCCAGTGCTGCAGCACATGTCAGCCTGCATGTTGCCATTAAATCACTCTTCCAGGGGAGAGCTGTAAGGCAAAAAGAAGCCATATTTTATAGGGATAGGAGGAGATAAGAGCAAATTATAGTACAATGCAGTTAAAAAGCTAGTTAACCCCAAGGCACAAACCCAGAGAGAGCATGGTTGGTCACTTCTGTTGCTCACTGGGCTGCTCCATCCTGCTCTGGACTCAGCCCAGCCCCGGGCAGCTGGACGGTGCTGGCTGCGTAGGGTCAGGGACTGAGGTTAGGGACAGCTGAACAAACCCCATGTCTCTGCACAAAGAGATCTTAATGGGAGGAGGAGGCAGTGTCCAGGATGCCCCCAGACAGTACACTAATGTCCATGAATCATAAGCTGCTCTGCAATCACAAGGCCGAGCCCTGTCCTTTTCCCCCAGCATAATCCTATTAAAGATCACAGGGTTGCAGCTCGTTATGCGAGAAGAATTTGACCTACGCTTCCCCCCGAGCTGCCGTAATGAGGGCTAGTCCGCAGCGGGGGCCGTTGCTATGCCGAGAGGAAGGCAAATGAGGCAGATGTTTGGGGGAGACATTGTGTTTTCTTAGTTTGTAACTGCTAATAAGGCAGCGGAGGACAACAGTGCATTGACTGATTCAGTGTGTCTTGGGGCTGGAAACACCCTCTGTCTGCAGCTGCAGGAGCTGCTCAGCTCTGTTAGCCTTCCGCCCCAAAACAAACGGGACATCGGCTGGAGAAGTGGAGCTTCTGCACGTTTCCTTTCAGGTTAAGTTACAGTGGTGGGCGTCTTCCATGCTGTCTTAGTCTAGCTGCAGCTTAAGTGCGTTAGAGCCCCACCTTGGAAGAGGTTGAACTGGAGCCGAAGCATGAACATTAAGTCGCAGAGCAATAACATTACACTCTTGTGCGTGCTGGCCCATCACCAGCACAGCCTCCTCGTGGAAGCAGCAGAGTCTTCAAGCAGAGACCCAGGCAGAGAGCGTTTGGATTGGGGCGGTCTGTGCAAATCACAGCGCATCAGTCCATGAACATTAGAGGTCAATTAATATCGAGGGTCGTTTCATCCCCAAAGGTCCTCGAGCTTCCTGCCTGGCAGTAAGTCAGATGCCTGCAAGGGTGTCATGCTTCACGGACACTGCCATCTGCGAAACAGGAAAAAGAGAAATCAGCTTTATGATTTGCAGCCACAATAATCTATAGATGATAAACGATGAACAACAGTCGTTGTCAGCTCTACCCAAACCGAGCGTTAACTGCTGCTGTGAGTGCCAATAAAGGAAAAAAGGTAATATTTTATGCTGCCCTGGGGCGTTCTGCTTGTCCTTTATAAACATCAAATTTTGCCCAACTTCCCTGTGCGAGGCAGCTTGTGCTACGGCTAATGTGCTGCCTGAGAGCCTGGCACACGGCGTCAAAGTGCTTTGGCTAAGGGTGTGCAGCAACCCTCTGAAAGAAGGGCCCCCTCCCCTGCACAGGGGCTCAGCCACCAGTCGCCTCCCAGCCGCTCAGAAAGGCCACCAGGTCACGGTGTCCGGGCACTTGGGGACAGAGGGCTAGGCTGGCAACCTGTCAGCAACTGGAGAGCTGCATTTAGCAGTCATGTAAATGCACATTATTATTTAATTAAAAGGAAATGCCTACCAGTTTGTTGTTTGAATTTGTGAGTAATGAAATCCCAAGGTTGATCTCTTTTTATTCTGCAATTAGAGAACGTTTCTTGGGGCTGTGCCTGGCCCTCTGGCATCTCTGGGCCCACCTGGGTGTATCTGTTGGGGAGGTAAAGCAGAAGGACAATCGCGGCTCCAGCCCACAAAGTCTTTTTCTCAGGTGTTGGTATTTATACCTGGAGAGTGCAATGCATTCCTATAAGGAGAGAAAGGGAAAGCAGAGAGGTTCTAACTCAAAGAAGCTATTCAGGGATTTAGGCACTTCTCCAAGCGTAGCATCAGAGGGCCTCACAGCAAGAAAGTATTTACATTATCCTCCTAACACCTCGGTGCGAAACAGAGAGCTGCGTCATCCCCCGTTTTATTGGTGAGGACTGGCAGTGTGGGGTGGCTTGGGTCTCTGGCCCAAGGACTTACCCTGCAGATAAGACCTAAGCCCAAATTCTGGGAGACCCAGGCCAGCTTTCTTGCCTTCAGGCCATCCTTTCTGCTGCTTGTGGGTGACATCTACCCTTCCTGAAGACAGCCCCGCTCGGTTTGCTCCCGCAGCCCCTTCCCCAGGGCTGGTTCCAAGCAAAGATGAAATGGGCAGTCGCGTGAGCCTGCAAGCTGCAAGGGCAAAATTTGGCCATGCCCTACTTGGCCAACAGCAGGGTCCGGGAAAGCCTGGAAAGCCCGGAAAGTGTGGCTCCTCTCTTTCCTGAGAAGCCTTACGCAAGCTCCGTGCTTAGACTGTGGGCCGAAATGGGCAATCGAGCCAGGTGGTAGCCAGGTAAAACTATTCTCTCCTGCCCTGGGGTTATGGCAAAACTTCAGTTTTGGCCTCCAGAATGACACAGGTAGGTTGGTTCTCAGGGGATTTTGAACAGGTATGAAGCACTTTAAAACATACTTCAACTCTCTGTAGCAGCACAACCCGCTGCTCCTGGGGAAACGAAGCTGTGCTCGTAGAAAGGCATGGCTGCAGCCAGTCCTAGGAACTCCATTTTAGGTGCATTGCAAAAAGTCATTAAAAATACTTTACTTTTACCCCTTTCCGTATACCTCCCACACCCCTCAAGAAGCGCTAGCATTTCAGGTGGATTGAGAAGCCCCCCCAAGCCTGGCTGTGCAGGGGGCTTCAAGCGTGGCAGGGAACGCGCATGTACAAAGGGCCACTAGAAACTTGAGAAAAGTTTCTCGAGGCTCAAAGGCCACACTAGAAACTGTTTGCATGAAGCTCTTGTTCTTGGTTTTGTTCTGATGCTTAAAGGAAAATACTCTTTTCAGAATTGCCCAGGAAACAGAAATGACAGGAAATTCATACTGCAGATGTAGCTACTTTTTTTTTCGCTTTGGTGAGACACACATCACAGACGCTGCTTTGAAGTGACACGATCTCTGCCATTACAGTGGAGAGGTTTGAGTGTGGATATTCAGCTGTAAAGAGTGGTGGAGATGACAAGGACCATGCCGGTTTTAGTCAGCGGTTGTCAAGGGCTTCCCGAGTCCATATCTCCCAGGAAACACTTTATCAGGCAGTGTAAAGCCCTGCATTCCCAGCTATTGCATCTCTTTCAAGGAAGGGCTGGGGAAGTGTGGCAAATATTGGTGGGCTCCTGAGGAGCAAGGAAACTTGCTGGAAAATCCATGCATGGTAATGCTTGTCAAGCAACTTTGGAAACCTTCCTTCATGTTATCTGAAAATTCATGGAAAGTAAGTTGTTTCTGAGAGATATTAGCAACTTAGTATTTTCCCACTGGAAAACATTTTCTTTCAAAATTTGCCACTGTTTCTCCTCATGTCTGTAGGGCCTTTATTTGGTGGAAAATGCACCTTGGCCAGTGTTATTTCCAAGTGGGGACAAATAAAGCACACAGGTCTCTTCTTCACATGAGCTAAGGTTGAAACCCTGGGTTGCTGTGGGTGCAGATAATTCCCATTCAGGACGGATCCTTGCACATGACAGCGTTTGCAGACGGAGCAGATCCGGGCTTTCAAGACAGACATCAGTACAGAGGCAACCGTTAGCCTTCTGCTTTGCTACCCAACTTGCTGTCTTACTGAATAACTTGGCTGCAGCTAAACTTGGCTCTTCTATCCAGACTTCTTTTAATAAACTTAAGTCTCCCTCAGAGTGCTCCAGAAAGTTTGATACGACATCACTGCTGAATAAACAGGAACGAGTATCGACTGGATTTGCTGGAGAGTGCATTCAAGACCTCAGCTATAATGCCAAAGTTTAGAGCGATTCAAAATACCACAGTTCCCTTGTGATTTATAACCATCAAATTGGTGCTTTAAAGCAGTTATGGGCAGGCAGAGAAAGCAAGGCTGACCTACCACAAGTAATACTTACCCATGAGAAAAGAAGGAAAACAAACTGAGATAGCACCATTCTGGAAGCAGTTTGAAGCCCTGATGTGCCCTTAGATACCTATCTGAGAAGAGACTCCCCACAGCCCCAGACTCAGGAGGCTGGTGGGCATATTTATATTCATTTCAATGGGGCGGGCTCCAAAGCAAATGCTCTCCTGTGTGGCCCTTCCTGCGGCACAGAGTGCAGGTGGCACTAAACCTCACTCAGAACTGGGGCAAGTCATCTGTAGTTAGCTGTGTCACCGTTTCTTCTCTTCACCCCTCCACCACCACCATGTGCCATTAAACCCTTACTGACCTCTGCTGCTCCTCCATCTGCAGATGATGTGGGCAATCTGCGTGTGTGGGGCTGCACCCACCACTTGCACCCAGAAAACCTGTGTCACACCGCGGGGGAGGGCAACGCTGGAAGGGTCTGCACTTAGCAGGGGAGGTTTGGGGGGGACAATCGTCCAGTGAAAACCAGCAGGGAAAAAATCTGAGTGACCATGCCAGCACATTGGAAGTTCTTACACAAGCAGGCCAAGACCCATTGTTGTTTAGTTGTTTCTAGACTGTCCACAGGCACCAGGGAAAAGTTAATTGTCATTTGAAAGAGGAAGCTGCATTTTGTGGCTGAAACAGTGTTTCCCAACTTTGTGGTTACCAGAGTAGTCCCAAAGGGGCCACAGACCAGAGGAAAAGCACATGGCAAGTGCAAGCAGATAGGGGAAGCTGTGTTTGATGAATGTCTTCTGCTGCTTGGGTGACAAAAGGAGCTTTCTTCTCCCTCTGCCTCTAACATAGATACAGGTTTATCACAGTAGGCTGCTGTCAAGCAGCTCCCTGGGCCAGCACCATAGATGACTGTCGTTCAAGCTGCCTTCAGATGGGGAGCAGAGGAGAAGGTGCCGCTGGAGGAAATGTCAGAGATGGAGAAGGAAAAATGAGCAAGTCAGGGCGGGAGGACCAAAAAAGAAAGGAAAAAGATGCTGGAAGGTCAAAACAAAATGGGAGGGGAGGTTAACAAGAAACTTAGCAGCTGAGGAAGGAGACACCAATGACTACAAGGCACAGACCAAGCAGCCAGTGATAAAGTGCTCTAACAGGGGTTAAAAGTGGGACGGTACTATAGGACTGATGTGGAAGCCTGGGAGATGTAATTCCCAGCTCGAGTTTAGACTCCAGGGTTAGCCTGTGTCGGAGCAGTTCACAGAGAGCAGCTTTAACATGACCAGCATCAGCCGGCCATACGGGCAATGGCTGAGAAGCCCTCTGAGCAAGCTGTAAAAGAGCAGCAGGTCAGCATTCGGATGCCCAGTCCTGCCGTGTCCTGCACTGCCATGGCTGCCACGCTGCCGGGACTGCCAGACAGCAAGGCCCTCCTTTAGCTCAGGCTCTGACTAGGCACCCTCCTCCTGTTGCCTCTGCCAGCACCAGTAGCTGGTTCCAGTCCCAGAGCACCTGAACACTGTATGACTTCTTGCTCCAGCGAAGCAGAAAAGAGTTAACTCCCCCTCAGTTCTCCTCCAGAAGAGAGAAAATGGAAATGTTTCATACCGTGCTATTTTTAAATCGTTCAAGAAATGCATTACTAACAGAAGAACAGCATAACTGACATTTCCCAGAATCAGCTGATGAAAGTGCACAACACAGCTCCTCTTGGGCAGTCCAGGAAAGGTAGAACAACTTAAAATAGCTTGCAAATAGAAAGAAAAAGCAGGAAACCATTATAGAGCTCTGTAGACAACACCCCAAAGTCCATTTTAGCCGTTAGCCATTGTACTTATGGCAATAGACAGCAATTAAGCAATGAGACCACTGGAAGGTTTGTTTTCCCACTGAATCCTAAAAATAACTCCAGCTCATTGCCAGTGAAAGGTATCACACTGATAGGGCCAGAGACCAGAGGCATCTATCCAGATGTTACATAAACCTCTGTAACGAGGGTCTTCTTTAAGGTAGGGGGTCCCCAGCCATTTAGGCTGTGGGATGGACACTTGGGAGCACCCTGTGATGTGTTGACATCTTTCCATGACGACCTGGGCTGAGACCCACCAACTGGCTTCACATGATCTGCCAAATGACTCACATGTTCCTTACGGAGGCAGCGTGTGGCATCAACCGATGTTCTTAAAACTCACTCAGAAACAGGCACAGGTAGGAGAAATCGTAACAGCTGCATACAAAAGTGCCTGAAATGTCCCATATAATCAAATAATTACTGCTATGCTCAGACGGCAGAATATTGTCTTTCTGAGGGCTTTTTATACCTGAGGGCTCTTAAAGATAAGTTTTGCAGTGGTTATTCCAGACTAAGTTTCATGTAGAATAAATTCAGATATGAATGAACTCAGGCTGTTCTGCAGCCTGCATGAGGCAGGAGGTCAGGCGAGGAGATTACCCTGGCCTCTCCCGAGTTTATAACATCGGAAGGAATGCAGGTCCTTGTCAAAACACACCGGCCAGCGATAGAGCTGGCACTGCTGGGAGGCGCACTGCAGCAAAAAACAGGTGTCCTGAAGAGCTTGTCAGAAAACACCCTTCCCATTGGGAGTAGATAGTAAAATTTCCACCCAGATCATAAATATGGCTTCCCCACTTCCCCTTTGTTTTCATTACCGGCCGAAAAAAAAAATATCCCTTTCTTCCTTGGTTTTGAGGAAGCAGTTTGAAACACAGTTTCTGTGTTGCAGTGGGCCAGCTCTCTCATTGTGAGGAGTGAGCAAACTCCGAGGTGAGCATCTCCTGCCAGCTGAGGAACACCATCCTTTGACAGCTCAGGATGCCCCAAAGTGCTTTTGGTGCTACCTTCAAACCTGGTGAGCGCAGGAGCCCCTGGAGCAGCACTGTGCACTTGATGTCCTGAGCCCAAGCTGGGCTCCCATCACCTGCCTCCCGTGCTGCTGTGATGGAGGATGCTGGAGACAGCATCTCCCAGCCTTTGAAGGGTTGCAGGAGAGAGCAAGTTAAAAAGTCTGCGAACAGTACAAGCAAATCTAATGCATGATTTGCTGTTCCTTCCTCACTTACAAGCCATCATTTGTAAATATTTGTGGTGGTACCTAGCAGGAGGCAGGCGAAATGCAGAGATGGGGAAATTTTTTCAGTCGTAAAGGAGAAACATTAGCAGATACCAGTAGTAGCATAAATGTGCCCTTGGACAAAATACAGCCTCTAGGAACTGCTTGGGGACCTGGTACGGATTATACACTGAACAGCTACTCTGCACAAAGATGCAGGTATGTTTTAATTCAATCTTTTCACTGCAGGGCACCTTTTAGATATGAGGAGCCTATCTACTGCAGGGCAAGTACTGCAAGTTAGTTAGAGATGGCTGTTAAAAGATCACTAACATGCTTTATTCTCCAGTAGAAACTTGGTGTTCATTTCATGAAAGGGATCCGGAAGCCCAGTGGTGACATTTTCAGTCTGACTGTGATGGTACTGCATGTGGAGAAAAAAAGTACTCCTGCAAGAAGGTTTAAGATTTGATGTTCTCCTTTCAGGAGGCTTGTCTCTGTAAAAAAACCCAAGTTTTCTTTCATGATGAGAGACTCTAAAGTGTCAGGCAGATTTATACAAGATGGTGGGGCCTATTTTCCTGTGTATTTCTGTCCTCCTACACAGACTCTGCCAATGCAGGCCACCAGTGGCTCCCTGGCTCCCTGGTATTGTCATGCACCTTCGATCAGGTGGTGGGGTCATGCTGCTTGCAATTCCCCAAAGGCAGGGTTTGTCTGTTGTGCCTAAAGCTGAACAATACCCTGTCCAAGGAATAGACTGGCAGTGCTCTGGCCTGAACAAACGCTTAATCCTCACAGAATCACAGAATTAAAGAATGGTTTGGGTTGGAAGGGACCTTTAAAGGCCATCTAGTCCAACCCCCCTGCAACGAGGAGGGATATCTTCAACTAGACCAGGTTGCTCAGACCCTCATCCAACCTGATCATCAGTGTTTCCAGGGATGGGGCATCTACCACCTCTTTGGGCAACCTGTTCCAGTGTTTCACCACTCATTGTCTAAGTTGCTCTGTGGACTCAATGAGCAGAGTGATGGGGTGGAAGGACACTGCTTGTCTCCAGGCCATATAGATGCAGAAGCTGTTGCAAAAAGGGGTTAAGAAATTTGCCCAGGGCTGCAAAACAAGTAGGCAGCAAGTCCAGGAGCTCACCCTTTCACTTCTCAGACCCAATCACCAAAGTGATTCCCTCTTGTGGGAGCAGCCCTTGGAAGGACAGCTGAGAAGCAATGGGTGTGGGAAACGCCGTGTGCAGGAAAAAAAATTAGCATATCCATTTTTATTCTACATTTTGTGTGTGCAAAGGGGGAAGAGGTGGTGCAATTTGCCTAGAGGGTGGTTTCCACAACTGGAAATATTTAATTAAGTGAATTATTTTCCTAGTACTACTTTAAAAGGTTATATCCCCAATTAACAGTGCATTAGACCTAACCTGAGCCCCATTTTGATATGCTCAGTGGACTGTGAGGAATTTACTGTCAGCTTAAGAGAGACAAAAAAGGTAGAAGTCAAATCGGTGGCAAAATGCAGTTTCTGGCTCCTTGTCAAAGCACCCGCATGCCTCATTACCTTGGTTTAAAGCCAACAGACTAGCTTAACAGGGCTGTTTATTACTCCCTCCCCTTCCATCTATACCGAAAAGGAGGTTTCAGCTACTAATCCTCTCTTTGCTAAGTTGTACTTGTCTTTTATTTTTTTGGATATATACCCTTTCTTACACTGCCTTACTCAAGCGTGGCATTTGCATACAGCTGATAAATGCCACCTGGTGACGATGTCTCTCAGGCCATTTCAAACAATATCCCGTCTCCATACCAGCTGTTTCTGCTGGGAACATTATTGTACCCTGCTGCCAGACTTGGAGCCAAATGATCCTGGGGAGAGGGGGAGAGGGTGTTAATGAGATAATAAAAGCGTACCGCTCACTATTTTCTACCGCAGCGTAAATGTGGCTTTTCCTTGACTATAAAGCCTGTTTAGCCATTGGAACGTGGCTCCGCCAAAGAGAAACGTCGACTCTTTTTTATTGCAGTCCTCACAGCATCGCACCATACGAATCGTCAGCCTTTTCTTCCTCTCTTTACCAGAAAGCATCTGTCCTGTTTTTCTTCAGGTCCCGTGTAGCACAGACACCCAGCAAAGTGTTCAATTCCTTTGCACCAACCAACCTGCTGTAAAGACACCCCCTAGGAGATGGATATAAATGAGGGACATAAGTGCAGTGTCCCTTACTGCTCAGGGGATGGGACCAGCTGAATGTGTCCACAGAAAAACGTAACTTTAGAAAAGGAATTAACCGTAACGTCCTAAAATTGTCTACCCATCCTAGGTACCGCAAATATTCAAGGGGGAAAACAAAGTCCCAAAGCACGAGTGCTGTGGCTGGTGCTGGAGCAGCTCAGTCACGGCCCCACTCCCATCCCCTTTGGCACTGCCAGGGCAGTTCCACACAGGGGAAGGAGACAGAAAATGGGAGCAGAGACACAAGTGGCCTTCCTTTCCTGCTCATCACTCACTGAGACCTTGACTCCCACCTCTGAACTGCCCACAGAGCCATTGGCCGTTGCCCTCTAGGTTTATTTTCAGCCAAGTGTTTTCTCCTATAAGGCTGTGCTGGGTCCCTATGGCCTCTCTCTTCTCTTTCTGCAGGCTCTGCTGAAGAAGACGCTGCTTAGCCCCTATCTACACCCTACTACATGGCATTTTGCAGTGATTCAGCTCCTGGTGTGCTGAGACCACCGCCTGCTGTACTGACAGATAGAGTCTCAGTTCATTGTGGTCTCTTTCTTATCGCTAGCTTTCTTTTCTTCCTATCTTATCCTTAGTGTGCCAGCTGTTTGCAGCAGAAGCCTTCCTTGTATGTGCCAATCGTCTCCATCAGCAAATGCTCCCGAACCACAAAATAATAAAAGTTAGTGATAACGGGAATAGTCATCTCAGGGCAGCAAAGATTAAAAAGCCAGAACTGGGGCTGAATATGCACACGATTTTGTATTCAGCTATCCTAAACTTCAGCAAAGCTTTGGTCTGAACAGTCCTGCTATTCCTACAGTCTTACTTTTCCTGAATGGTCATATTCCTCCTTCGTACAAACGCAAGTAGAGCTCCTAGAGAATCAGCCTGTGAACTTAGTTAATTAGTCAGCGCGCTTGGGGGGAACACAGATTAACACCTGGCTTCACCCCTGCTGACGAGCTGTCTTCAAAAGCCTGTTTCGGAGGCAGGGGAGCCCTTCAGCCGGGAGGAGGTTTTTAACAAGGTCTCTGTGTGCTAACCTGGAGCAGAGCAGCACGGCGAGGACTTTGCTCAGCACCTATGCTGCAGCCTGAGCCTAAGTGGGGAGTTTAGGATGGATATTAGGAAAAATTTCTTCACTGAAAGGGTTGTCAGGCTGCCCAGGGAAGTGGTTGAACTAGATGATCTTTAAGGTCCCTTCCAACCTAGATGATTCTGTGATTTTATGTGTGGGGCAGGATGGAGCGAGGGGCTCCAGCACCCTAGTCCAGTGTTGCCTGGCAGAGCGAGCAGGACACAGAGGTTGCTTTTCTGTCCTCACCTACTTCCCTTTGGTTTTAATAGGGATTTGTTGCAGCTGTAAATGCTACTCCAGTTCTTCTGAAGCACTGTGAAAGAATGTGATGATGTAGCTTTATTATTTTCAGCCTATTTTCCTAAGTGAATTATGCTTACACAACTACATCTCTGCAGCCCTACCCTCCCTGCCCCTCACACGCAAGCACTCATAGTTTTTACATCGATGCGCTAATTTTAAACAAATTTAGAGGGAGCAGAGGTCTCAGAGCTGTGAAGCGTAACTCACGACACTGGCATGTGGGTGGGCTAGAGACACACACACACGCCGGCTCATGAGCCCGCTGCTGGCAGGCAGGCAGCAATAACTCAGCCCTGGTCCGTACCAAAGGCAGTTCCCAGCCAGCCCACCTGCACCGCCGTCCTCTCCAGCCTGCCCTTGCCAGGACTTGCCCTCACAGGCGTGAAGGGGAGAGAGTGGAAAAGACCGGGAAGGGTCAGGGATGGGACACAAGGGAAATTGTGGGGAAGGCTAAAGGATATAGGATGCAAATCTACAGCAGATCAGACTTCAGCAGTGCTGGCACTGAGGAGCTTCCTGCTTTGTTCTGCGAGTGATTGGTGCCTTCGGCACAGGTCTGAAACAGTTTGCCTAGAGTAATTCTCGGTAGGACTAAACTCTGCTTGATTGGATTAAGGAAATGGTGGTGGAACTTGCTCAGGCATGTTTGCTGATTCTGTTTCTAGCTTAGACAGGACAAAGGACAACGTTAGCTGAGGGAAAAACAAGTGGAAAATGAGTGTGTGGGTCGTTCACTCTTGCTATGAAAAATGAGCCTGAAAGTGTAAAAGAAAATCCAACAGCTTGGAGTCCCAGGCTTCATCCTTCCAGGTGAAGATAGTTCTCTCTTAATGTGCAAAGACTACCAAAGCTGTGAGACATTTGTCAAAACACATACAAAGCCCACTTGAGGTGGGAAATAATTTGCGCAGCAATTGCAAAAGGGGTTGGGCGAATGTGCGTGTGAGCTGCTGCTGCCCTGCGGGGTAGGACATCCCAAGCCCTGGTAAAGCAGAGATGCTGCCATATGTGAGGTACATCCCAGGGACATCAGCAACCTGTCTCTGGTTTCTGAGGCTTCACAAGCCACTGTGAATGGGTCGTGGGACTTTCTGGGTATAAATGCAGTGTATGTAGGTGACTGTGTCACCGTTCATCATGGCCTAGGCATTTGATATTTAACATTGGCCTGAGGAGTGATGGTCATTAGATGTAAGATTTATTGTGTACCAAGGATGAGGAGATAACTAGGTTCAAAGGTCTAATGATGAATTCATGAGACAAATGATTCAGTATGCATACACATAGTATACAACATTTATTTATTAAGCCATTTAACGAATAAAATGTCATTATTTTCCCCAAAATGAATCAAATTAGGTATTTATCCTAGTGGAAAAACAGAATACAGCATAAATGGGTCTTTGGTAATGTGATCACCACTGTAATCTATTATGCTAGGTAGCTGATGGCAGAATTACACCTTGTCTTTGCCTCCCGCTATCAGTGTGGTATCGGCTGTCCAAGGCAGCCCTTGTTCTTTCAGCATGGGCTTCTATTTTTCAAGTGATGCAGCTGCAGCTTTTTGGCCTTTTATTTCTGCCTGAGCATTGTTCTTCAACATTTTCCCCAGCAGAGTGGTCCTGCTGGAGAACTGGGCTTTCTGAGAGGGGTATTTCTTTGATGGTGTTGGATACAAGCTGATATTTAAAGGCAGAGCCACAGCTAACACTGTGTCTGTTTGGTGGCATTAAAGCCAGCGTAAGTATAAGCTTTTTTTTGTCTATTTTATAATTCAGACTCTTTTTTTTTTTTTTTTCCAGTTCCTATGGCCAATAGCCAGTCTTTCAACAATTAGAACATTATTTCGCTCCATCAAGCATAAAGCTTAGAGGAAATTCAATTCCATTAGAATCACCATAGTGTAAGAGATAGAGACTCTTACCTTGAAACTGGAGCGCTGCTGACTGTCAGGAGACCTGAGCTGCCCATGGGGCCAGCCTGCATGTGCCCTGGGATCAAGCTGTTTTCTGAGTAACCTCTCATTGTGGAAGTCTCAGTATTTGCGTGCCTCTCCTGAAGGCTCTGATTTCTATTGTCGAAGCTGCTGACAATCTTCAGCTTCCATTATTCTTGGCTGCTGCCAGAAGTATAGCATGTGTATAATCCTTTTTAAAATTTTTTTCTAAATTTTTATTTTTGGCTACACCAGCTTTGTATAATTGTGCTCCCATTACTATGTTACAGTTGACTGTTATAATCATGAGGAGCTCATAATCAAAGACAAATGTAAAATTACTAAAATATCAACTTAGCTATTAGTTTTAAACTAAGGCAAGCACTTATGTGAGAAACGTACTCGAAAACATTCAACTTACTCTGACACTGAGATTTCACAGTAGGTCACATCCAAACCTTATTAGAAATCTATAGAAGATGACACCTCGGTGACATAAAGCAAAAGTGCCATTTCTCAGTAGCTAAGCGGAGTTCAAAGGCAGCCCTTTATGCATTCAAAATGCCAAAACCTGATACGAAAATATTTGGACTAGTGATCAAAATAAAACAAATCCTCTTTCCCCACCATGACTGCAAGATATAACAAGTCTCTTACATTTAGCCCATTTAGATGTATTTAGATGGTAGCACTGGGCAATGCCGTTCCAAGGAAGACAAAATAAAAGCCACTAAAATCAAAACAATCAGGTCATCAAAGACTCAGGCAGATAAGATCAAGGAATTAACTGAAAGTACAATAGCTTTTAAAGCCATAAACCACACAAAGATCAGTTTCTAACCATTGTAGAGGATGGTAAGGGGTGATAAATGGATGTATGTGCCTCCTGCTATCACTCCTTTGCAAAAGGGGAAATTCCCAAAGCAGCCTGGGAAAGGCTGACCCATGCAAATGGGATCTGCAGGATCTCTCAGGCAGCAAGGGGAACAGTGGGAGGTGAGAGGAGCTGAAAGGAGCAGGTGCTTGGCCAAAGTTTGATCCTGCTGTACCCCGTCCATGCTGGTTGAACCTTAAGAAGCCACCTGTGCCAGCTGAGTACTTCCCAGGCATGAACAAAAGGCAAACCATGACTGCTGGAGTTAGAGCATTTCTGGGCTGTGTATCTAAAATCTCTTCTTTTAATGGGCAGGGAAAATATAATAGAAAAAGCATGTTCCTCTTGCCCTGATCAGTCTGCCCGTTCCCATGCTCTGTGGAGGCAGCACGGCCAGATGCGGAGACACCACTTCATGTCAGTGAAACATCACCTCTGAGAGCCCCTGTGGCAAGTCCTTTGAACCACAGCTCATGGCATGTTTCTTACTAATGGGGATAACTTCACTGGAATGATATGTACTCAAACTATGATTGAATGAAGCAGGAGAAAATCCCGCTATGGTCCTTCCCCCCTGAATCCCACGCAACAAGTTTGTCTCCCTGTCCCCCCACAATTATAATCCCACCAGTAAAGGAGCTGTAGGCTTATTACCTAGCTGCATGATGAAGTACATTAGCTGGACAGATGGATAGCTGGCAGTAGAAACTGAAACAGGCTAAAATCCAAAGTGCTCTGAAATATGCCCTTGGGCTTTTTCCGAAGCCTATTTATTTTCATAAGAGGATTTTAACGTTCGGAAGTTCACAGGAAGCTTGCCTGCTTCCAGAAGGTGTCATCGTTCATGGCACAGAAGCCCCAACTGCTGTTTGGATCCAGCCTTTGTGAGCTAACACTGCTAGTCCTTGCGTTGCCACTAAGATTTTGAAGCCATGTCACCCAGAGAGCAGCACCATTAGTGCAGCGGGTTGCATCCTCTGCGCTGAGACTGGTCCTGGGGACCACGGGCAGGAAACCCCACAGAGAGCAATCATCCTTTGAAGAGAATCTTCTCAAAATGTCCTGTGGTTCTCAGGCCTCAAAGTAATATTAAAAAAAAAAAAAATCTCTTTTTGCTCAATCGTTTTGCAGTCATGCCTGTTTCTTTGTCAGGAGGAGAGGAATGTCAGCACTGACAGGCGGCACAGGGCTACGTACAGACCAGCCAGGGGAGTTGAATCCTGTCGTCCTACACAGCCTACACATCTGACAGTCTCTTTGTTTAACATTTTCCTATAGCACGTACTGATTTCCTTGTACCCTTCAAGGCACAGGAATCGTCCTTACCAATCCCTTTACTCACTATATAGTGATGTTTCTCATCACTGGCAAAAAACATACTGCTGTTGGACAGAAGCTGCCTTGTACAGAGATGTATGAGGTACCTTTCCACTGCCTACAGGCGCACGATGTGCTCCCTCGGCAGAGCCAGCTTTCTGCGCTTGTACGTGGCAGGCCGGTGCCTTCTGCCCGAAAGGGATCCAGCTTGCTGCACCAGTGACCGGTTCTGCTGTCCTGGTTAGGAACACAGAACCGCTCTGCTGAATCACATGAAGCTCAGAGGCTACAGACCATCATGAAAATAAGATGTCAGGCAAGTAGCAAAGACAAGCTGGTAGCAAAATGAGTATTATTCAATTGCGTAAGACAGTAGGGTGGGGATAAGCACTACCCCAGCTCCTGAGGTTGTCTGTACAATCAGGGAAGACCCCAGCTTCTCCTTCTGATCACATGTGCTTTGGAAGAGTGGTATCCTGGGGCACGGTTCCATCTTTCAGACTCCCACTGCTTAGGCAATTGACTCCGTGGCTGTGCTGGTGTGAGAGACCAGAAGCAAAGGGTTGTTTTGCCTCTCACATTGGAGCCCACCCGGCCACGCTGAGGCGCATGGGCTACAAAGAGGATATGTGTTACAGATGGTGCCAGCATCCTGTACCCGTGAAGTGGAACTGACATTTGTCACTGCACAGAAAGCAGAAAGCACCATCAGCTGAGGCTACCCATGCATATGTGCTGGCAATATTGAGAAGAGGAAACAAACGTTGCACATGCGACAGTGCGCCTCCCACCCAAAGGTTTCAAAAAGGTTTGCAAATCCTGCATTGCTGAAATAGCCTTCCCTAATTCCTCTGCAAGACAAGCAAACGTGGTAGCACCATTCTGCAGATCACTAAAGTAAGCCACATGGATGTTCACCTGTAACACTGAAGCATGTCCCATTTGGGGCTGATGATAGATAATCCCAATGCCACCACCCAGTTCCTGTGTCATCATTTGACCATATGGCTTCTCAAACTTCCTTTATCTACTACTTCAAAAGTGTTTCTCTTTGCAATGTTAACTTGAGCTAGAGCACAGGTGTTGCCCTACTTTTGCTGCCATCTGCCCACAAAACCCTTCTGTAGCTTGGATTGTTTGGCTTAGATGGCCAAGTGGGCATACTACACTGCTTCGCAGAGTGGCTGCAGGCCATTGCCATAGACCACCCGTGGTTCTCCATGGCCTTCCCAGAATTCCCTGCCAAGCATCCAGAAAGGATAGATAAGTTCTCCCACAGTGCTATGAAAAGCCCTTTTTGTGCATTTCAGCCTACGACATGGCTGTGGTTTGTGCTAGCCCTGGTACGGCACAGAAGAAAGCACAGGGCTGGTATGGACCATGCAGTGTTGCTGCTGTCACAGGTGCCAGTATCACTCAAGGTCAATAATATGACCATAAGCAACTCCAGTTGCCTCTGCTGGGAGAACTTTGCGAAAATACAGCAGCCAGGAACAGGAATATCTTCTTGAAAGGCTTGTGTTACATAACTGGTTTGATCAAAAAAAAAAAAAAAAGAGGAAATTAAGCAAAATCATAAAAAAAATATCACAGAGAGGATTCCTTGAAACTGTAGCTCTGTAAAAGCGCTGTATTTATTTAACCCAAGCCTACAAAAATACTAAATAAAATGAGGAGCTTGGTCTTGGAGTTTTAAGGACTGTCTAGGGCACTTGCCCCTCTGCCAAGTGCTTGGATGAAGTACTGAAATAACACATCCATAAAACAATGAGAAACCGTGTTTTACTTAGGGAGGAGGAGAGTCAGAGCAATTAATCTGCCAGAGGCAATCCTCTTCATTACAATGAGTAAGTGTTTACTGTTCCTGAGTGGGGTACAGGTGACGTGTACTTTACAGCAGACAGAGATGAATTACCTGGAATAGATAGCAGACATTTGAGCTTATTAGGGAGGTGAGGGGTCTATTCGTTTTATCTGCAGCTGATTCTCTGCTGGGCTGTGAATATGCTGACCAGCAATTCAATGTCATGCTACCTAGTCCAAAGACAGATTAACTACTTTTACCCCTTACTAAGGCAGTAGTGCGTAACATTGGATTCAATGTTGTCAGGAGGACAAAGGTATAACTCAGGGTTTGGGTTTTTTCCCCCTTTCTTTGTTTTGATTTGTTTATGAAGTAGGTGGCCGTGTTCCAATCTGCTTGTAATGAACATGATGATAGCAAGCTAAAAATAATTTTGGGGGAGTATTTTACAGAAATCTCTATAACAACAAAATGTATAGATATGTCACAGTAACCCCTTGCTAAACTTGTAAAGCTGTATTACCGAGGAAGGGACAGGCAGCAATAAAGAACTGAATGCAGCCCATATTTTTGAAAGCATTACTTGTTTGTAAGATAGAGGATGTACTGATGCTTCTTTCTGATTTTGGTCCAAAAGTTTATGTTTTCCTCTGTTTCCATTAAACCTACCACAGAATATCACTTTTACATTGAAAGTCAGTAAGGTTCGGGCTTCTAAATCATGCTGTAAGTCTTTCCTAGAGGCTATTATGGTGAAAGCCATGTCCCTGCAGAGGATCTGGACAAGTCTGTACCCTTCAAGATCTGGGCTGACTCTTAGGACCAAGGAACAGGAGAGAAGTCACAGAGAGATGAAGGAGGGCTCCTATCAGCTACAAATAGGTTGACCATAAGTAAGTTTTGGAGGAGATGGCTGAATCTATGCTTATAATGAAAGTTTATCTTGTTAAGATATGTATCAAGATGCACAGTGTTTGGTGGTTTTCCTTAAAGCTGCAGTTCTGCAGAGAACTGATGTGGAGAGCCCCTCAACTCAATTGCTTGTTTCCAAGTTTGTTTGAACGCGGACAAGAGCGAAGGCAAAACACAATGGCTCAGGCAGCAAAGAACACAATGCTTCTTGCTTTAAGACCCTGATAATTAAGCCATTAAAGATTGCTGGGGTTGGCAATATCATGTCTACAGGGAGCTAATTACATGTACAACTGGTAAAATACCATGACAACAACAAAGAACAATATTTTATAGAGAAGTAACAATGACAAGCTCCTGCCCTCCAGCATGCCATTGGAAGGGCCAGCCTGTACCCTCCTAAGTCAGTGGGATGTCTCAAATGAATAAGAGCAACTTGGCACCCACATTTCTGTCGTGAAGGTGATTAGAAAGCGTGCAGTAAACTCTAATAAAATATACAAACTAGAGATGTGTCAATCGGTGAGGATACACTGCAGCTGTACCGTCTGCATGGTTAGATACTGCTTCAACAGCAGAGCAATGGGCCCAAGGGCTTGCTGATTCACTCTTTCCTGTTTTTCACTTTGCTCCTTCATAGAGATTGTGGGTTTGGTCTACAAGTCTCTCCAAGGGCATCTGCTTTGGTGTTCTTTTTTTTTAAATTTTTCTCACCAATACCCCCAAAGGACTTCCACTTATTTCCCTTTCTGTGCAGCAACGGCAACACAGAGGCTCTAATTTGTTTGCTGGAAGCATATTTTCGTGGTGAGAATGGCATGTCTTCCTCTGAGACCTTTCAAAAGAGCCCCACCTTGCATAATTGCAGCATTTCAGCTGAGGTCTGACTGCTGAAGGATCCCTTTTTATTCAGTAACTTAATATCACTTACTTCTTTCCTTACCTATAAAAGCCTTGATTTTTAATTCATGTAATTTTCCCATTGAGAACAGACACTAGTTAAGGCATTTGCTAAAATCTAGTAATGTAGTTATTTGTTGGAAAAGAATTTAAAAAAAAATTTTGTGAGGAGGAAGCTTAGAAGCCTTAAGGGAACTGGCAATAAAACCTCCAATTTAATTTATAGGACACCTGTCAAAATCCAGGTTGCCTTGGTTGTGGCAATTATTTATTTGTTATTAAATTGTCTTATTCCTGTTCCAGAAAGACAGAAATCAACATGATCTTTGTCCTTTCTGGTGACAATCTCAATGGGCAGGCCACTGACTGGATAGCATGGAGATCCTGTGATACACGGTATATATATATATGTGTGTGTGTGTGTATTTTTTTTAGTATTTTTTTTTTTCCAGGGAAACACAGGACATGAAAAATGCCCCACTGGGTCAGATCAGCGATCCACCTAGCTCACTGCCTGGTCTCTGGCAACGAGCAGGCGATCCTGTTCAGGGAGAGTGTGTGAACCTGGCCTCTTTCTGTAGTTCACTCCCCTTTGAACTTTCCCAGCAATCACAGCTGTTGTATTTGGGGTGCTAGGGGGTATATACCTCTGTATACCTTTTGGTATCCATGTATGAACCTGTTGTCCATGAATTTGTCTCATGCCTTTTTGAACCTGCTGATGCTCTCTGACTCCACACCCTCCTGGGGCAAGAAGGTCCTGAAGTTCACCACCCTCTGTGTAAAGATGGACTTTTAAAAAACTGTTCTAAACGGATCTCCTACTAGATTCACTGAGTGCTCTCACCCTCAACTTCTGGTACGATGGGGTTTCGTGAACATCTCTATATTCATCTTTTATCTACTGTCTCCATGGTTTTATAACTCTTGATCATATTCAGCCTCAGTCTTCTCTCCTAACCGGGGAGTACTAGCCTTTTTAGTTTCTTTTCATAAGGCAACTTCTCCACCCGCTCAGCTGTTTTGGTTTTAGTTGCCCTCCTCTAACCCTGCTAGATCCTTCCTGAGGTGTGGAGACCTGAGCTGCACATGGCTGCTGTGGGTGCACCAGGACACTATACAGCAGTAAAACAGCACCTGCGGCTTTGATCTCAGTCCTCTTCCTGATGAGACAGAAGCATCTTCACGGTATATGGTGGATGTCTGTGTTGCTATATGTGCGCCAAGACTAATAGCACAAAACTGCAGCCATTTGCCTATCAAAACAGCACAAAAATCCCTGAAAAATCTATCAGGGAATATATGGATGCTTCTGAAGACTGAATTAGCCATTTATCCTGGTGGCTGCTGTTTTTTGAATGGGGTAAAGGGGAAAAAAAAAACCCAAACGCTTTCCAACCTGCCTGAAGCTCTTTCATAAAGTCACACATTTTTTTTTCAGCTTTGTGGAAAAATAACACTCACCAGGAAAGGCCCAAACTCTGAATGGATGCAAAATTCTTAGGCACAATTTGAAATGAGGAATTTTTAAGTCTCTGAGACCTGGACTTCAGCCACCTTCCTGCAGCTCTCCCTCCTTTTCCTTGCCCCTCTGGGCAGCATAAGGGATCCAGAGAAAGAAAGAAGCCATGGTGACTGGGGCCCTAACTATGGGCTCCTATTTGTGGACACCACCTGGGAATCTGTTTCAAATTAATACCAACTTATTTTTCCTCTTAAAATGATCCTCCAAAAAGGTAGCAGCCAGAAGCAGAACTCGTGGCAATCTTGCTCCGCTGAAAACCTGGTTTGTGAGCCTCGGGAGAGGGAGAACGGTTCCAAATTGTGAGACAGAAAGCTATTGCAGAAACCACACAGTTTTCCTGGCCCTCTCCGATGGATTTTTCCATCAAAAAGAGGATGCTTTGGCCTAGTAGCAGTAACTTGAGGTTCTGTATGCCCGGCAAAGAGCTCTCTGCACCAGGCTTCCTGTGAAACCCACCGGAGGAGAAGCTGATCTGTTCCACACGGGCACACAGAGGGAAGGCTTGAGAGGACAGAAACATGGCCAGCTGCTACAAGAAACACCCAGGCTGGAAACGCGCACAGTGCCAATTCAGCATTGAATTTCAACCACGTTGCTAACTAAACTTCCTGTAACTTCAGCAGCTGCATGGCTGAACCTGCAGGAACTAATTTTTCTCTGGTCTCTCCTTAATGCAGACTCCCCTCCCTCTCCTCTGCCCTTGAGCAGCGATGAGTTCCCAAGGACCCCCTGTCCTGGGCTGAGTGGGAACGGCTGGTCAAAAGTACAAAACCCCCTCGCAGAGGACACAGCTGTGGGAAGGGCTACCTGCAGGGGTGAGGATCCTTGCCTTCTGCAGTTACTCCCTGCAAAGACTTGCTTTGCCCTGCCTGAGCCTTTTTACCCTACTCCTTCTCAGTAATGCTCCCAACCTTCCTCCCTCCGCTCAATCCTACCTCCATCCTGTGGGAATGCCTTAATTTGAGGGGCAGGGCTACCTGTGGGGCCATAGTTTCAAGGTTATCAGTTGCTTCATGCATTGTGTCAAACACCTTGGCCAAATTGTTCTTTCCTGATGCCGACAGCTCCAACCAAATAAATATTTAATAGTTTATGGTGGTGGGAATTCTTCAAAAATTCTTGTCCTTGCTAGTGTCCCCCAGGGAAAATGAAAAATCTGCCACTCCAAGGATACCAGCAAATGCCGCAAGCCCCAGGGTTTGCATCTCTGGGTTTGCATGTCAGTGCCTGGGTGCGGTGTGTGTAAGCATGCCTGTTCTGCTTTTTGCCTAGCTATGGGGCTAGTCGGAGCACTCCTCGCTTTGCAACCTCCTTGCATATATATGGACTAGTTTTTACAGTCCAGGTTTTACATCCCATCTGTGTATAAGGCCTCTGTCTTGTTTACTGCAGATATGGAATTTGCAAGTGTTGAAATGGCCTTTCTCCGTGCAAAGGATGGATGGATGGATGGATGGATGGATGGATGGATGGATGGATGGATTGATGGAGTTCCTACTGGATTGGGCCCTGCATGGCAACCTGCTAGACACTGGTGAATGTAATACACCATACGTTAGTCATTCACAGTGAGAATGTGCACTAACGTCATGAAACTCCTCTGGCTTTGGAGGGTGACCTTCATGCCACACAAGGAAAATAGGAATTGTTTGGGTTTTAATTCTGCAGAGTTACATTGTCTCAAAGCTTCTCCTATTTCACTTTCCTGATAGGTCTCCATTGCTAATCATAGAATCATGGAATGGTTTAGGTTGGAAGGGACCTTAAAGATCATTTGGTTCCAACCCCCTTGCCAAGGACACCTCCCACTAGACCAGGTTGCTCAAAACCTCATCCAACCTGGCCTTGAACACTTCCAGGGATGGGGCATTCGCAGCTTCCCTGGGCAACCTGTTCCAGTGCCTCACAGTCGAGAATTTATTCCTGAGATCTAATTTAAATGTACCCTTTTCCAGTTTGAAGCCATTACCCCTCATCCTATCACTACATGCCTTTGCAAAAAGTCCCTCTTTGGCTTTCTTGTAAGCCCCTTTCAGATACTGGAAGGCTGCTATAAGGTCTCCCTGGAGCCTTCTCTTCTCCAGGCTGAACAACCCCAACTCTCTCAGCCTGTCCTCAATAGCAGAGGTGCTCTAACCCTCTGATCATCTTTGTGGCCCTCCTCTGGACCCGCTCCAATAAATAATAAAGGACTGGTTACCGTTGTTAGACCAAGGCTATTTTTTGTTGAACTGTTTGCTTTTCTGTTGGCCAGGAAGGATCAGCACTGGCTATTTAACCTCCGTGTTCAATGGCTATACTGTGTTTCCATACACAGACCTATCTCTTGGTGCTTTTCTGCCATTTGATGGTTGCCTGGCCAAAGGCATTTCCATGTTTCCCTTAGACATTTATAAGCACATGTAAATATACTTGAGACCAATCTGGTCCCTCACCCTCTCCTCTTGTCTTCTTTCTGTAATTGCCCAAAGTGAACGATGCAAGCTTGCAATATCACTTTATGAGATGCATACGAGCCTTGCACTGTGCATGGGGATGTGAGAATCAGGGCCAGCAGCTTCGAAGCTTGCTGAAGGAAGACAGACATATGAAAAAGAAATCATGTGAAAGAGCACATAATGCAGGAAAAGGCAACCAGTAATGTTGGAACTAAAGACTGGAAATTAGCTTCCCAGAAAAAGCAGTGAAGAGACTCAAACAGAAATTGAACTCAAACCTGAGGTTTTTTGTATTTAAAATCAACTTAGTTCCAAGCTTTTTCACCCAGTACTTAATCACAGGAAAAGCCTTTTTGCATTCTCTCTTTTCCTATTCAAGTTGAGCACTGCATCTTGACCACAAACTATTACTGTCACAGTAATTTACCTTTCTGGCATTAGTTATGGCCTTTGCATCCATTTCCAGCTCACTGGGTGGTTAGTTTAGCCTTCCGGCATTTAGGGGAAAAGTCCAGTGAACATAACTTTCAGCAGTGACAAATCCAAACATTTTAAAACAAGAAGACAAAAAAAAAAAAAAAAAGAGAGACTTTGAAAAGGGAGGGGAATAATCTGCATTTCATTTCTGCGTATGAGCTTTTAGAATTCACAGTTACCTAGTCTATCCTCACAAGTCTGAGGGCAAAGAACGCAGATTTTCTATTCAACACGACTAAAACCACATGACTCCAGAGCTCACCTTAAAATGACAATGCAAAACAAAACAACAGTGGTTCTTTTCTCTTTGATCCTCAGCTTCCTTTCCAAGGTCTGTAACAGCTTTACATGTTGCTTGTAGATGCCCATAACTACTTCATGACTCGGTAACTACACAGAGCAGAGCACAGTGTCTTGTGGGAGCACTAGTGAGGCACTCCAAACAGCACATAATCCCTTTTTTGTGACAACCTCTGGCACTGAAGCCCTGAGAGGAGACGAACGACCGGCGAGCAACCTTCCCACAGCTGAGCCACAGTGATGTGAAAATGGTCCGGGCATCTCAATGGCGATGACTTTGCAGATAACTAAGCAAACAGGAGAAGATAAGCCCTCCCCAAAAGCCCTGGATGGTTGGAGATCTGGCAAGAGATGCTGCCCCAGCTGCTTGCTGCTGGTTCCCTGTAGCAAGAGCAGCAGTAACTGCTGTGGCTGAGGCTGGGAGCTGGGATCAGCTCGCCCCGGAGCCCCCGGGAGCCTGCGTTGCACAGGCACACAGCTGCTTGGCCCTGCGGCCAACAAGGCTGTAAAAATCCTGGACTTTTGGGCCTACCCTTAGAGAGCAAGCACATCGATTGCTGTAGCGTGCAAATGTATAATTGCATTCTCGTGGCCTGTGGTCAGCGGTAGAGCCAGGAGCGTGCAGATGTGATTACAAATATTGCCTACATGGGCAGTTTCATTTACTCACAAACTCTACCATGCCTTTATATTGAATCCCTCTTGTAAGGTCACCAGAGCACATTAAACTTGAGCTCTGTCCCGCTGGAGTGTGGGGGCAGTGCTTCTGCTTTCTCTTATTCTCTGTGGGTCCTGTATGCCATAAGGACGAAAAAAGGAGCCAAGTACTGAGCTGGTGTATTCTTGTTAATACCAATCCAAGAGTCAAAAACGCTCCAACCTGCTCCACCAATGTCCCTTTGCTCAGTCTTATAAATGATCAGAAACTCCTAATTTGCTTCCAGGGGTTTCCCAGAGCTCTGCTGGAGTTTGCAGTCCCTCTCTCTCTAGCTTGTTACTTTCCCCTACAGCCTTGCTTTATCCTTCCCTAGCTTTACCTTTGTCATCAGCTGTTCTCACCTTATCTACATTTTAAAAAAGTGAATCTTATCTGCTTTCAAAACCTTCTTCACATGGACAGATTCCTGATGACAAAGAGAAACATGTTACTCATTCTTATAATCACGAAAAGCCACAGAGGGGACTAAGAAAAGTAGGGAGGTTGCTCGCTAAGCACGTCGTGTGCTGCTG
This sequence comes from Burhinus bistriatus, assembly GCA_013397275.1. Lineage (NCBI taxonomy): Eukaryota > Metazoa > Chordata > Aves > Charadriiformes > Burhinidae > Burhinus > Burhinus bistriatus. Next base: position 835,716 of record VYXH01010341.1, read on the forward strand.
CAGCATTTGTATGTTGTCTGTGATTTTGAAAGATGCAATATACACAATAAGCATAGAACAAGAAATAGGAAGGAATGATGTAGTTTTTGTAGACTTAGTCAAAAATAGTCTGCTGAGCTAATTACTTCAAATGGTGAGGCAAGCTGACACAATTTAACATCTGTGGATTTTTTTTTTTTCCTGCCTGCATGTTAGCAGAGATAGCAATGATTGGCCAGGCTTACCACGGCCATGTAAACTAAAAGCAGAACAGTTGTTAGCTCTAGATATCTGCTGAGGATAGGTTTTCTGAGCCATAACAAAATGATGCTGACACAAACGTAGTATGCATGCAAGAGAGATGTGCGTTCAAAGGACAGGACATCATGCCCATGTATACATATCCAGGGACTTGCCATTGACTTGTTTTTTTAACTTGGAAACTTGAGTCACTGGTCTTCTGCTCCTTTTGGTAAAGAGCTTTGGGATCTCTGCTCTTTACCCATAAAGTACATTATTACAAAACAGTTCCCCTGATTGCCCTTTCCACAGGCAGACATTGGCCTTTTTCCAAAGGCATATTGTATTTGCATTGATCACACTGCTGACTATATGACCTTGTCATTAGGAAACATGAAACATAAAATATGAGTTACTTGGACTCCTTCTTCTAGTATTATTCATTGTTTTATTTTCTGATCTCTGAAAGAGATTGCAGAGCCAGCAGGAGGTTTGTTTGAGACCCGCTGACACCATGGAATTCAGGGTACTTTAATTATCCAAATGATCTAAACAAAAGAAGTTAACAACTGAGTAGTGCATGACTGATGGTTAGATGTAAACTGCAAAAATTAATTTGGCAGCTGGAATGGTTACATGGAACTGGAGGCTGCTCCTCCAACACCCTGACTAGGGCATCAGATTGGATGTGCTGGATGTAAACAAAGCTGGAAGCATTTGCAGAAGATTGTTTCTGTACTCACAAGCACCCCTTTTTCTCTGTGCTTTTGCTGTAATGAACTACTCAGTCATGACAGTGGGCATCCTCATCGTTCTTCAGGTCAGTGTCCAGCCAGTAACCGTAACACTTCTGGGACTGGGACAGAAAGATCAATGTAAGATCACAGGGGAATCAGGATGGAGGGAGACCTGGAGACTGCACAAAACCATGAGTCACAGACTAGAAAAAACACGCTGAGAATTACTAATTCCCAGTAAAATGGTGATAGACCTGAGGCTAGAAGACCCAGGACTTGCTGCCTATCTGTTGGTTGCAGAATGTCAGTGACAATTCAGGACAGCTGGGTGAGACCATGGTCCCTGTATTCCTTTTCCCCTGATCCTCTTGAGTGTTTACAATTTTGTATTCACTTAACATGCACGCTGATGCATCAAGCCCAGCCAGTCTGCACATTCAAAAAGCACAGAGGGCAGTGCTTTCTCCCATAGCACATTAGTTTGTGGCCGTGAGTTCTGGTTTGCCGGGGATGCTAGAAGAATATACATATTAAAAAACAAAGAAAAAAACCCAAAAACCAACCCCAAAACCCCCAAACAAATAACCCTCAACTTCTTGGCTATATTTGTGGTAGAAAGGTCTGTCAAGGGCAGTTCAGTGGATGCAGGTACAGCAAAGCTCAAGATGTCCTTAAGCTGCAGCTTGCTAGAGGGTATCCTGGGGACAGAATAACCCCGTGCTTGCCCTTCCCTAAGCATCCCTTACTGGCCATGAGAAATTGGCCTTTTCTGGCACCCTGTCTGCCTACCCTCACCTTCTTAGATCCTTACCCTGAAGGTGGAAGGAAGGCTTGGGTCACAAGGACACTTTTTCCCCTTTCAGCTCACCACCAGACTGCTCTTAGGAGGCAGGTCAGGGAGTGTTAGGAAACACTCTTCGTCAGGAAACATAAAAACAAAGGTAGCTATGTTGTCTGCAGTTTTTAGTCAAGTGCTCTTCTTTTCTTCCTTGAAACTGTGTTTAAGGAAAGCCACATAGAGCTAATTACTTGAGTGCCTGCAGTGATTTTCCTCATGCTCAGAATATGCAAAGCATCCCACTAAAAATCACAGAAAACTGCTGTAATGCAGCACTTGCAACAACACCCTGTGACAGGAGTTGATCTCAAGACTTATTTGTATATTTTTAGCATGTGAAAATATGTTTGTCAAAGTTTGCAGTACTGCCAGTACATGTGACTTTTAATTCATCTCGCAATACTGAGTATTTTTGTTAGCCAGAATTGCTACAATTGGCTTCTTAGGAGAATCTCCATTTTCTGAAAATAGAAACTAATGGGTGGTCATGAAAACTGAATCAGAGGAGGAGATGGGGACGAAGAATCTGAAGCTGACTTGGCAAAGATAGCAAGTATTAGGAGCTAGGAAGACAAAGCTTACAAGAAGCCAAAATTCCAAGGCAGAATTCACATTGTTTAGGGGAGGCAACTGAAAAACCAGCTGGGATGACTAAAAAAATTGTACAAGGTGCCCTAGATGGGAAACTGGACCTTAGCCAGAACATGGGGGTGAAGCTGACAACAGGAACACACATAAAGTCAGAAGGAAATCTGGGCAAGGAGATGGTGAGCAGGAAGAGCAGTTTGGAAAGAAGGGGTAGAGGGAAAAAAAAACTGGGTGAAGAATCTTTTTCTGTAAGTTATCACCTTCCCCCAAGAAAGCCAAGATTTCTGTACCTTCCCATCGCTCCACATTGCAAGGGTGAGGGACTGTTATTGCAGTCAGTTATTTCCTCAGTCCAAGTAACAGAGGTCTGTGTAGGGGACCCGAGTGCCCCAGCTGATGTGTATCACCTTGATGCTACAACATGGAATTTCTGCTTTTATCGTCTGGATGACTATATACTGCACCATCTCTGCCCTCACCAAAAAGATTTCAAAGTCAGGCCTTCAAAAGTTGGACATGCCAGGGTTAAGATTGCTTGTGTGCCTGTGTTAAAAGACCACTGTTAATTTTATGATCACATAGCACTCCACAGGACCCTTGCCTCACCCAGCGCACAAGATGGATGGTGCTCACTTAATGAGCAGCTGCTCAGTATTTTTTCCCGTCGTTGTTCTTGAGTGTGTCTCCATGCCTTATTGACTGCATACTATCCGCGTTGAAGGCAATTACTTTTCTCGTGAGTTTTTCTGCACTGCTTATCGCTATAGTAACTGTGTGCCTCACAAATACTAACTCATCTGTTTTCTCTCTTCCCTCTGCGATGGCAGGGCACTACCCGTGTTTCGTGAATGTGGAGCTGAATTTCATGAATGCAGAGCAGAGGAATGGAGAGCAGAAGCGGAAAAGAAGTCACTGATTTCAAGCGTCCATATTAGAGTGGGACTCCGTGTTTCACAGCGCTCGGTGACTCACAGCACTTTGCATGCTCTAGCTCCAGCTTGCTTTGCCTTTAGTTCTTCAGTACCTCCTGCAATTTCAAAGCCCCAAGTCAGGCACCTGGAAAATAATGAACAGGTAACTACTCACCGTCTCTGAAAAGTTTGAATGACTTAACTAACATCGCATACAAAATCTGTCACAGATTGGGACACTATCTGTTCATGCAGTTTGATGTTTACCTGCCTCTAACTGTGACACCAGCCAGTCCCTCATCTCATTCATCATGTACCATGTGTTCCAGGTGCATTGCCATGGATTGCAGGGACAAGGAAAGCATCACCTAATACAGTAGTATAGTGAACTAAAATCTTGCCAAATAAATGTTGCGAACACTACAAAAGAAGCCAGTTAGGTATGTATTAGCAGTGTGATTACTCTGCTTGCTTGCGCATTGTCCTTTTTCTCTTCTCCATTATGTGTTTTAATTCTTTCTATATTACACCCCCAGGGCCAGGACTGTCATTTTCTGTATTTGCAAAGCACCCTGCATATCCTCGAAATTATTCGAACAGCCTGTGAGATAGGTAAATACCACCGTTTTAGACAGGGGAAAATTAAAGTACGGGGCCTAATTTAAAAAAAAAATGGGTTATAATGATTGCACATTTCTTCTTTGTACAAGAAAAGAGACTGTGTGAGCACACAGTCCTGCTCCTGTGGCAGGCTGGACACACAGCCAAACACAGGAATGGACTTTTTGGGCACTGATGCACAGAAGGTGTAAATAATTTAGCGCATACCTATTTTGGAGGATATAGATATATGTGAGTCACTCAGAGTAACATAGGAAGTCAGTCAATCTTGTCATCTAATCAGTATAACAAAGGAAAAATATGTTTCCCTAAAATAGCAAGCATATAAGTCATGTGAGAGATAATACTTTAAATTTTGCTGAGAGTCTGTAAGTTCCAATAAGCACCAATCTTTCTCACTTAATTAGCCTCCTTAGGGAGCTACATTGCAGGTGTTTTCCATTATTTTCAGCAGAAGTTTAGCAATTTCTCTTCACATTGCCTTTTCTCAGGACAAAACTCTGCTTTCCAGCTGGGGATAGTTTTGTTTCTAAATTGTTTCTCTCTCTATTCCTCCCAAATCATTGGAGTGAAAAGCACTTTCTCCTCTCTGATCCTCCTCATGTATCTTCCTGGAGAAGAAAAAGCAAATGTAGGCCGGGTAAACAGTGCTGCTGCCTGAAATCTCATCTCTATCTGGATGCTTACCACAAGGACAAATCAATGAAGGAAGGGATCTTTTTTTATCATTAGCAATAGCATGGTCCTGGCCAGATGCAAGGGAAAAATAAGTCTCCCCTAGAAGGCTTGACCGACCCCCTGAAAGATTATATTAAGCTGTTTTCAGGGGCTTATGTCTTATTTTAGCAAGTCACACACTCGCATGCCCAGCTGCCCCCCACTCACACAACGCAGGGTGGCTCAGATTACTTTGTATGCCAAAATGGGAGTGACCTATTGGCTACAGAAATTATTTGGGAACGTAGTTATGCAGAGCAGTCAGTCACAGGCTTTCCATGGAGCGGTTCCTCAGTTCACAGAGCATTCAAAGTGTATGCTTTTTGCTATCGCATCCTTGCCTTCAGGGTGGGCCTCAGACACCCGTTTTGTGCATGCATATCTCTTCTCCCAGGATATCTGGGATTCGAAAACTTAAGATTTTTTGTAAGAAATGAGTTGTGAGAAAGAGTTAAAGAGTGAGTTATAAGAAATGAGTGCTTTCCATTGGCTTAGCTGGAAATCAGGTGCCTCTGAAAATGCTGCTCCATGCCCTGTGTTTCTAGGCATGCTGAATAAGCGACCTCTAGAAACTGTGGAGCCTGAAACTACAAAACTATTCATGGTAAATTTGAAATATGAACATAATTTCAGCTCTGTAGCTCAGGAGAGTCTCTGAGCTCCTTCCCAAGGCAGGTGAAGCTGATGGGAGGCGCAAAGGACTATGGAAGCGGGTGAGTGTGAAACAGATAAAGTAACTGCAGACTTACAGTTAACAGTATTAATTTTCCTCCCTGGCAAGGACAATGGCAGAAGGTCTGTTTAGTGAACTCTCCTAGGATCTGTGGCAGGAGGTAGCTTGGAGCAGGGTTTAGCAGCTTTATCTGCAGGCACTCCTCAGTGTTTCACCACACTGACATTCTGCAAGGGGAGATTTGTGATCAGCTGCCTAACTCTGGCCTCAGTAGTCATTTCCTAGCTGGAAAACTCTCCTAGCCCATTGACTGATTAGGTCATTTTAATTTACAGAAACATTAGGCCCTGATTTTTAAATCTGGCATTGAAATGCTGCCACTGAATTGTTCTTGCTTCCACCTCCAAGTTTGCTCCTGCCAACGTTAAGCGTGACATAAATCAGTGGATCTCTGACTAGCTGCCTCTTAGCAGTTGCTTTAATATCTGTGTACTGGTGTGTGGGAGCAGGCAAGAGAAGACGTGTGCCTGGGATGTGAACAGAAGCCGAGCTGGCCAACGTGCCCTTTTCTACTTGTCCCCTGAGGTGGGCAGGTGCATGGCTCGCTCCTCTTGGCTGCAGGCAGCTGCCCCCGCCTCACCCAGCCAGAGGGGTCGGGGGTGCCCTGACCCTTGTGGGACGCCCGTGTCCCCTTCCTAGGCAGGGACACGTGGGCAGATTGTGCCCTGTCGCTGCGCTCGGGTGCCTCCAGGGCACCCCAGGGCTGGGAACCTGGATGGAGCCCAGTGGGGGCAGCCTGTAAAAGAGCCTCCTTTTTCCCGCGTACTGCTATATACATTGTACGTCTCCTATGGTGCTGTGCTGGCTGAGAGCTGTCAAAGCTAGAAGGAAACATTGTTAAGTATCTTACATCCACTTTTTTGAAATCGTGATACACGTCCCTATTGCAATAGCAAGAAATCGTGACTACGGCTTAGTACTTACCCTTCTTTGCCTGCCCGGGAAGACACTTTGCAGACTCTACCCTACCCTAAAGAGAAAGACGCAGATCTAGAGATACAAATTCAACTGGTGAGCACTTGATAGCTACTTTGCACAGTGTATGCATGAACACTGCGCAGAGGTAGGGAAGTGGAGATGCCCTGAGGAGCAGCCAGCAGGAGCTTTTCGTTGGTTACAGCCATTCACAGGAGCTCATCCCAGCTGGGACCTGGCCCAGCAGTGGTTTGTAGCTCACCCGTCTCCCTCAGGAAGCCAGAGAATCCCTGATGGAATTGGGAATTAAACTCTGATCTTAATGACTTAGCTTTTCTGGTCTTAGTCTGAGCCTTAGTTTTGTTACTTACATTTTTGTCCATACTGTTACAGTACATTTGTTGCTAAAAGCCCTTCTGGATATAACAGATCTCTTAAAAAGCATGTAGGCAATGTTCAGGAAATTTCCGTATGGTATTTTCTAGGTCATCTTATGATATTGTTAAGTACAGTGGGGAAAAAAACATTGGGTCCCTCTTTGGCATTAGTTGCCCATTATACAAGTAATTTAAAGAATGAATATACTACAGGAAGTGTATATGTGTTCACATGTGTATAAATTAAGATATGTTCATATGTACACATGTTAAATATATTAAGGTAATTAGTAACAGAGCGGCAAGAATCACTTTATTTTCAAGATCTGTTTTATGGGATTTATTTAGGACTGCAGCAGCAGCCAGTCTACAGCAGCTAGCTTCCAGTGCAGCCAAATGAGTCATTTCCACCTACACTAACACATGTCAAAATGGTTCCTACTGTGTGTCTACCTATTAGAAATAAACAGAAAAGAATTATATTAGTCTCAGCTTCTGCAGCTTCTTTTCCCTGAGGGTCTTAAAGCAATGTAGGAATGTAGATTTCCCAGCTCTCCTATGGTGGTAAGGTGTATTATATACGTTGAGGCATACCATATACATTTTTAGGTGGGGAAACTGAGGCACAAAATAGTTCATTTGCCTAATGTCACCTAGCAACTCTGCAAAAAGAGGAAAACTAGACACCACATGCTCCCATAGCTTTATTGCCTACCCACTGGACAACACTTATTAAATCCCAGAAATGTTATTTTTTTTGCTTTATTTCCAGCTGGAAGTGATGGAGGATTTTTCCTTTCTGTTGCTTAGCTACCCCCTGACCTTTGGATAGTCTTTCTCATTGGCTGGGTGAATGCATTTCCCTCCAGCCGCCTGGATGCGGACGTGTCTCAGACCTCCCCCTCCGGCAGGATTTCATCAGCTGCCCTGCCTCAACCATGTGTTTCTCTTCCCATCTTGCTGAAAGAAATTTTGTTATTTGTCCTCTAGCATATATCAAATGGTGCTAGAAAAAATGCTGAAAAAGCCTTCAAGACTGAGGTATATTATTTTGATTCACTGTATTACTTAACTCAGTGTTAATTACAGCTAACCCACTAATTACTGTAATTCTGCTTCTCTGGACTTTTCCACAACCTGCAGATCAGTGGGATTTCCTGTTCAAAACACCTAAAACTAGAACAGTTAACACTGAGCAAACAGGGATCTGAACTTGGCAATACAAACGTCCATCCACTTGACACATGACCTCACTGCTACTAAAAACATCTAACTAACAAAAACTTGCATCAGATTTCTACTTCATATAGGGGGCTTTAAATCTTTAATTAAGACATTTGGCAGTGAAATTTTCAGTCTAATGGTATAGCGTCACTTCGTACTACTTCTTCGAGGATTTGAGTTCTAAACCTATTCTCAGTTTTGACTCCTGAAACAAAGGCAGCTAGAATAATCAGAGATGATGTGGGGGTTTTTTAACCTATCGACTTTTACTGGACCCATTAAATAGAATAAAAGTGTGTTCATTCTTGTCTGGAAATATTTTGCCAATAATCACCTTTGCTGAAGGTGGAGACGCTTGACTGGAACAGAAGACACAAAAGAAAGAGAAGAAACAGGCCTTGTCAGGCTGTTCTGTAACTATTCTTGAATTGTTTCATCACGGAAGATGAGATCAAATGGACTGCATAAAATCTAGAGCCCTGTGTTAGGCATCAGGGTACAACATACAGTGCGAAGGACAGAGTTAAATTTCCTTTTTAAGGGGACCTGAACAAACCATAGCATGGAGCTTCCTATATTCAGCCTATGATGAACCAACTGCAAAGCACTGAGGACAGTTGAGCCTCAAATCCAGCTCCTTGGTAGTCTTAATCTTCTGGGGATCCACTATCTACAGCCTTCTCTGAAAGGGCTGAGAAGAGGTCACCCTTTTCCAACCTGCCAGAAGGCAGGGTGGGATATCTCCTTGCCCCTGTCCACACACACTGCCATGGAGAGGACCTGCTCAGAATGCTGGGCACCTGGGTTCAATTCTCATCCAGTCAGAAGTGCTCAAAACTCTGTCTCTGCCCACTTGGGAACGCATCCTTGCTACCAGGGTACTCGGTATTTACCAGAAATAACTCACTTGTGAGAGACTGAGCTTAATTCACAGGAATCTGTACAAACAGACGAGATCTTCAGACGGAAGGTACTGCAGAACTGCAAATTATTATATTTAATCATAGAGCTCTTGAGACTCTGCCCTTTGAAGCCTAGAGGCATTCATTAGCAATGTCCTCGTGTAATGCTGAGCTCTTAGTAGAACATAATGAAGATATCCTCTGGATGAGAGGGAAAAAGAAACACCGCATTTCCTCCCATGGGAGAGAGCGTAAGAACTAAATGTGCAATCTTAACAGATACTTTCCTTCAGGAGAGATGAGTTCCTGTATTTCTTCCAGCATCAAAATGAATTTACCAGAAATTTTAAGACAACCTTGTGCTCCTGCTGATTAGGCTCTCGGGATGTTTTCCTCTTTGTAAGAAAGCGCATCATGTGTCCGTAATGGACTACACCAAAATCCCACCTACAAGCATCCCTAAACACCAGGAAAGTTTAGGTCAGATTTCATAAAATTGTAGAATCATAGAATGGTTTAGGTTGGAAAGGACCTTAAAGATCATCTAGTTCCAACCCTCTTGCTATGGGCAAGGACACCTCCCACTAGACCAGGTTGCTCAAAGNCAGGCAGAATGAAACTCAGATTTAAATTCAGGCTCCTGTGTTAGCATCCATCCCATGGTGGGAATGTGATGCTAGAAAGCTCTCTTCATGAGGATGTGCTTCCCAGCTTTGAACCTGGGGTCCCCTATGACCCCACATGCTTGTGTCTGGTGACAAATCGGGGGTCATTGCTACAGCAGAATCTTATAGCTGCCGTGCACCCGGGGACAAAGACGGGACCCGCAGGCACAGGCTGTGCTCTAACCTGCTTGGGCCAGAAGCCAAGCAGAAGGGCAGGGAGCTGGAAGCAATCAGCAGCGCAGGAATGAGAACTAGTCCCACTTTTCTGTGTGTACAATTGAAAAACGTGAAAAAATCAGAAACCAATTTGCTGCAAAGAGCAAAGTGAATAAAGAAAGGGTATACCTAGAGCGCAGTTAGAAGTGCAGGCACAGCACAGGCAAACACAGCAAGTGCTGGTAGCAGAGTAGCTGTAGCAGCACAGACTTCAGCTGCTGACATAAACCTGCAAGTTATTTTCTTTTTCCGTAATATTCATCACCCACCCACTCATCCAAACAAAAGAAAAAGGCCGGAAAAGACTGTCAATTGCAGCATGTTTGCAAATTCTCTTCTTATCACCCATCTTTACTTCTGTAAACAATTTGTGCGCATTATTAACATTAAAATACTGTACACATGGAAAAATCATAACTAAAATGTACTAGTCAGAGAACTGGTCCCAAGGACATGTAAATATCAATAACTCCTTTGAAGTTTTAGGATCAGCTGGATAAAAAATTATTGGAGTGGATACGAGCTTTCTCCTGGAAGGAAAACAACTAGCAGTAGGCCAACGAGGGAGGCTTTGTGCAATTTCTGACCTTGAGGGGGTTCTGGAAAGCAGTGTATTTACTTAGGATTATTTGAGGGGCTTGGCAAATTGAACAGTCAGGGTTTTAGTCATCTCTGCGTGGGAACGGTGTACGATCCCTGTGTAGCAGCCTTGAAATGAAAAGCCCGCCTGTCTGCGGAGCCATGGGGCTGCGAGCTCATTCAAGATGGAGGCACTGCTCATTCTCATCCACATTCGTATTTTACTTCTCCCTCCATTCTTCCATTTTTTGTAACCTGCAATAAATCATCCGGTCTGGAAGTATATGTTTTGCCCTTTGCATTTGGAAACTATTACTCTAGAAAGCTCTACTTTCAGCACAGAGCTACATAAACTGACGTATGTATGAATGTTACAGATTATTAAAAGTTCAGGAGTTTATTAATAGGGTTCAGGGATACCTGCAGGCACATTGTCTAAATAGATAGATGAACTGACAGTTCTTTAGTCAATCTTTCTAAGTGGAGATTTAGTGAGTTGAGTGACGACTGGTACCCACGGAGCAGCCGGCAGCGTGCCCACAGCAGGTCTGCCAGCCCCCCGGCGTGGCTCTCCGCAGTTCTTCCTCCACTGCAATGCTTCTGACATCCTGCTTTAAATCTCAGGGACATACTGGTTTGCCAACCACAGGAAAATTATTTCAATGGCATTACAGTGCACACATAACTGCATGTACAACTCAAACTCTAGCTAGCTTGCCTGGCATTTTCTTTTATGCTTCTCTGCAAGGATATTTTTTTTTGTTTCTGAGTTAACAGCACAAAAGATATCCCTTTGTTATTTTTTATTCCTTAAACAGGAATACTTTGGCTATGTAATTAGTAATATGGAGAGGGCGTGTGTTTATTAATCTGACACATTCTGCTTTATACATCTCCTGCACCTGCTGGAATACACCTTTACAGAATGCAAAGAAGGAAAGGGATCTCTGCTTCTCTTCACTGGCTGTTTTACCTTCTTTCCTTTTTTTTTTTTTTAAAGTTGGTAAAAGTAAAGTGCTGGCTTCTGTGATGCCTCTGACATGGGATGATTTATCACGGTTGTGTAAGGATTAGCTGAATGGGTGGGTTTGGGTGTTATAAATGGGATGTGAAAGTCTGGATTCCCGGCTGTAAGCTTGGCGGGGTTAACTTGCTCAGCCCTTTGTTCTTGCTAAACAAATAAAATGAGTTTGTTCTGAGTGGGTGGTAGAAGGGTGTATTTTGGATGAAATCTCAAACATGAGGTTCTATGTGGATGTTTAAACTCTGGCATGTTGTGTGAGAGGAGGGATGGGCGAGGGGAGGAGCGGAGCTCTGCGGCTGCAGGAAGCTGTCTAGCCCTGCTGCTGGAAACAGCTTTGGAGACAGCCCACCAGGCAAATATTTGACTGCTGAGAAACCCAGGGCAGTGTGTTATGTCCTTGTACAGGGAAAACAAAGTTGATTCCTTCTCTTGGCTCCATCCTGCCTTTCTGCATGTGAGCAGGGACGTTAGGGAGAAGATGCCTGAAATTTTCTGTGCTTTACAGCCCACCCGTAGCAAGGCCAGCTGGGGCTGTGCTTAAACATCCCACCGGTGGAGAGGTGGTAGCTGAGCCCTCTCCCTGGCTCAGGAGGGGTTGTTCAGCTTCCTGCTCATCCTGCTTTCCTGCTGGTGTGCGGCAACAGGGACTGGGGATCCTGTCTACTGCTCCTTCCTGGACCAGACCCAAGGAAGGCGGCTGCACGTACTGCCCTCAGGGCCCCTCAACCATCCTGCATGGATGAGACATGAAGAAAGTCTCTAGGAACCCCTGCTTGAACACCACGGCTCTACCCTCCTCATTGCTCTAGGCAATGGGAACAGGATCAGGGCAATGGGAACAACAGTCTGGGAACAAGGACTACAGCTTTGTCTGGTCAGCTTGCAAGATAGTTTCTGTGTAGCAAAAATTGTTTTTAAAATGGGAACAAGGAGAAATGTGATAAAAATAATATTAACAATGTGCAAATCCTCCTTCAGTGCAAGAAGGGGTGGGGGAGGGGGAACACACCCACAGAAGGAAGAAAATCCAACTTGAAGAACTGAAGAGGATAGACTGTAAAAGCAATGCAATCAATATCTATTAACCAAGAACAAAGAGAAACAGAGTAATGATTAACTTTTTAGCACTATGTAATTGAAGGCTGATCCTTCAAGTGAAAGGAAGGCTGAGCAGAATTCAACTTTCTAACCTTTATATGTGGGAACTGGAGTGAGAGCTAAACCAGTAATTTCTGATTTTGTTTTTCCTGATGGTTCATAAATTAAAACGAACAAACAAACAAGACCTTATTAAATGTTTTGTAAAGGCTAAGATGCTTTTACAGCCGTTGTAAAGCTTCCTCTCGCTCCCCGTTCCCAGGTGGGGCGCTATTTAAAGGAAGAGGTGACCTCTGCAATCCTGCCAAGGTCACAGAAACCTCCGCAGCCTGCTCGTGAGGAGCCGTACCAAACAGGCATCGCAGTAGAGTTTAGGCAGGTTGTTGCTCTGCCCTCGGAGGACAGGAGTTTTTTTCCTGCACTCTGCTCCCTCCTCTGAAGACAGGGGCTCGAGCCGGCTTGGCTTACTCAGAGTTGGTGGTTGAGTCAAACTCAACAGAATGATCCACGTGAGTCACTGCATCGCCAAGCGAGTTACAGTCACAAGTGGTTTATTCCAATTATTCCAACGAAAGAGCAAGAATTGCTTCCACTGCTCTTCATCCTGAACAGCCTGCTACATTTTGTTACAGAGCATGTATGGCAAGAAGAGACACACAGATAAAAGGGCAGTTTAATGATCACAGCAACTAAGGGAGGGTCTGATCTTCCAAACTCGTTACCAGATGCAGTACTTCTCTGCTTTGTACTGCTGAGGCTTCCTCACGCAACGGCAACAAGCACATGAAGAGCCAGGCATTTCCTGTGGCTTTTCGAAAAAGTGCATCTGTATCTATTGAATCTTTGGAGTGTTAAAAAATCGATGCTAAGCCAACTTCCACAGCCTTTCCTGGCAACATCAAATTAAAGGAAGGCATGGTGCCATAATTTCCCATAGCTATGTATACTGTGTTACAAATAGAAAGCCTACTCATTATTCATAACCGACCAAATTATAAAATATCTGAATCTCTCACACATTTTTTTAACATGTAGGTTACCTTTTTTGGCTAGTCCTTTTAAAAGCTAGGCTTGTAAAGCAAGGCTGTGGTGTAAAATGAATGATGATCACTCCTCACTGTACTAGCAATTACTTCGCCAATGCCTCTCCAAATGTGTAATATACTAATATGTGAAGATTATATTCAACAGCGAGACAGACTGAATGCAGCAAGGGAAGTAATTACTTTTGAATATCATTTTACAGACATGATGAAGTCTCTGTTAAATGAGTTTATGAATGTTATCAGAGCTGACGTAAGCACATCTGTTACCAACTTTGTCTAACTACATGCAAACTGCTTAGTGACACCACTTGGACTGACAAATATTTAAAATCTCTGTAATTTTACAAGATAAGTTTGGTCCTGAAGAGGTATCAGTACAGTAATAAACTTTTTCAATAAAAGGCAAAACTTAAAACCACCTATTTTTTTTTATTGTCCCAATAATTATTGCTCTGTGCGGAAGACAGCAGAATAAAGGGAGTCATGCCTTAATAGAAAATGTCTGGGTAGAAGAGACATAATTATAATTCTCTTGACTGGAAATCTAATTTTAATAAGGGACTTGGGTTTGGCTAAATTTCTTAGAAAAGATGGTATGCTAAGTTAATTGTTTTCCCCAAATTAAAAACCAACTGAGAGACTGTTGTTCTGTGGGAACAGAAGCACTTACACAAGAGAATCATGGAAACATGTAATAAGTTAAGGTAAGCGATCTTTTGTTTGTGTATAGTTAGTCGTAGTCGTATAAAAATGCTGGTATTTACTGTTCAATTATCATGCTATAGAAATAATGAAAAATATATGGTAACAATAAAACGAATTTTTCATCCATAGCAGTGTGGGTTGTCATCATCCCAACCTTTAACAAACTAGGTAAGCTCTCGCATGGCCAGTGCTCTGCCTAAAACAGAGATCCTTCAAAGGGTTTGAAATTCATGAATGAGTTGCTCAGGTGAGCCTCTGAGGGGGCTTTCAGCACGAGCAACTGGTGTAAACACTCCTCAGCTGATCATTCCAGGAAGGGGATTAAATAATGAGGTGCCTGTGAAACCTGACTGTTGGGCTCTTCCAGTAGCCCCTTCTAGCCTGATGTTCCTGGTTCACTTTTGCTCGCAATGTGCTGCTTAACAGGGAAGGAGGTTTGTGGGGCACCTGCCTTTCCTTTGCCTTTGTGAAAGAAGCAGGCAGCTATAGTCCTTATCTTCTCCTAAGCACTTCTGTCTTGGTCTCCTGGGAGCAAATTATGGCTCATGTTGGTGGAGGAGGCTGCAAACCAATGGAGATGTTGCAACTGGTAAGCTTTCTTTCTATGCTAGTCTGCAAAGATGAGTATTTATTGCAACTAATAACTACAGTACCTTAACCAAAACTGTAGCAACTCATGCTTTTATTTCTGGAGGTGTGTGGATTAACTGTTCTCTGTTTTGGCCAAGTGTCCTTATGTGTCTCAACTGTTTTATAAGAAAGCAAAACATGTCTGTCCTGTAAAGATGTTACCTGAACACTCCAGATTTCTATCAAGACCATACTTGCAGCATTAAACTTTGTTTTACATTACTTGCTAAGTAATCTGTACTTGCTGTGTTTCCTCTGTTTAAACAAAATATATTGAAAATAACAGGACTGAATTTTCTGAGGCTCCTGATGTTCTTAAGGGCACTGCTTTTTAAAGAAACATAGAAGAAAGGAAATCTTCAGCCAAGCAGCTGCTTAGGTGGTAGCTTTTTGTGCTGGAGTCCAAAAGACTTGAACTCAGATTTCATGAGTCATCTGTAATTTGTTGCATGTTGAGGTATATCTTGCTTTTGGGCTTTGGGTTGAAATGTGAGCTTTCTAATATAAATAAGCATGCAGGGATTGGCTTTACAACTCACAGGTCTTAGACTGTCACTGGCTTTGGATTATGTCCAAGTGTGACATACTGTCGGGAACTGAACGCTTTTGATAGTGGATGGTATACCAGCACCATAATACTAACAGGCTTCTAAATGCCCACAGTAGTAAATTTGTTACCAAAACTAAGAGGATATTCTGTCAAATTATCTACAACAACAGCCTCCGGTCCTCGCTGCACTGCCTGCAGTGACACTACTTGGCTTCGTTTTGCTCTTGCCTTTACTCCGCTTCCTCCTTCACTCTGCTCTACAGCACTGGTGTGCTATTGTGTCCATGATGTCCTCTCTCCAGTAATGGAGAGAGAAGTAGGTAGACCAGAGCTGCTGCAGGTATCAGATCAACAAGAGTCTGCAGGTCCTTGAGGAGGTAGATCCCCTAAGGAAGGATGGTCTAGGAGGAGAGCCCCATCCTGCTGCAACCTTCTCCAAGGGATGACGTTCTCCCAAGCTCCAGGTCAGCTGGAAAGTGACCATTAGGGAGAGGAAAGGGAGAAATTCCCTACCCGCATGCACCACCTGTGGAAAGTTCACTGATTCTGTCTGAAAGAGTTAATAGCATTGAGACAGCTAGTGGTATCCTGATACTGTGTTTTGGCATTATTACTGGGAAAGAATCAGATGTTACTGCTTGTCATTACTTCTCAGTCCCTGGCAGGCAACACTCAGCACATGACAGGAAAAAGACCAGCGATTCCAGCATGGAAAATCTCCAGGACCAATCTTTCCCATACAAGAAACAGAAATCCTAGCTTGAATGCCTGAGATTACAGCTCCAGAAAAATATCTCTAGACGTTACAAAAGTCAAGAGAGTGACAGAAAGCATTCTACTGCGTGAGACGCGCTGTTTTCCATGTGGTGATGAACTGCATCTCTTTCCTCATCAAACACTGGGATGTTTTGAGGCATACCCATTGATCCTGTTCATGGCAAATAAAGTGATGCTAAAGCAACAGACTTATGCATACGTTCAGCACTGGAATTTTTTTTTGGTTATTGCAGCTGCTATGGTTACCAGTCACGCGGTTGGCCACCTTCTGTAGTAGAAGTGCAGAGTGATTATACTGTACATTGTGTGAAGAAGTCAGATAGACCTTGGGGGTGGTGCGTGGTGGGTGTGAGTTTCCTACCCACTGCAGAAGGAGCTGGAATGAAAGTTCTCTGAAAGAAATACATTTCAATGCTAATATTGCCTAAGTGCTTGTAAAGCAACTGTCTCTGACTTTTCTATTACTTCTGAGGAAAAAAAGTAGTAGCAAAGCAGATATGCACAACCAGTCAATTACCCTTGCAATTAATGCAAATAAATGTTGAGCTTTTTATGCATTTGATGGTACCATGACCTCACTGGAGCTGATACTATGTACGTTCAGGCAAAATAAGTAGTTGCCCTAAATGACAGTATCCTTCTATGTTAACTAAACACTGGAGGGAAATAATAGACATTACAGGAGGTTCTCTGTGGACCTACATTATCTTGTTTTCTTGTATGTTCCATCCCTCACCAAAACCCAACTTTTTGGTTTGGTCAGCTGCATCTGTCCAAAAGACCTAAATAAAAAGCTTTTCTCATACAGAAAAGGTACTAAGCAATGTGTCCAAAGGAATTCCTTATCTACTGATGTGTGCAGTTGCTCCCCTGCAATGAGGTGTATAAAAAAATCTATGCTGTAACAGTCATCCATGAATTAAGGCATAGTTACAGATCGTAACTGTTTAGCAATAATCAGATATTCTTGCATTGTAGTGTAGAAGACTGAACTTTTCTGAAGTCAGCACTAGAAGACCTTTGGGTACTAGGGTGCATGCCGCAGGATCAGGAGACCACAACGGTTGCGTCTTCGCATGGAAATTGTCCCTTACAGAAAGGATAGAGCGAATTTCCTCACAACTTTGTTGGATTTCCTAATATTGCTGTAAGTGCGTCTGCACCCCTGTAGGCTTCGGAGTTACTGCCAAGAGCTCACGATCTCAGTCCCCAGAATTCTTAGCTGTGACATGACACTGCACCATCATCAGAGATAAGCTGGCATAGCTGTCTTTCTACCTGTCATGCAAAAACTGCCCTTCTTTCTTTCACTTTTTCTCAGCCTAACTGGTCCAAGGCTTCTGGAATACGTACAGTCCTCTTTATTGGTTCTTCTTGTCACAAATAAACAGCTGACTCTGCTTTGCTGACAAAGGTCTGCTGCTTCTCTGGGCAAGGGTACTGCTGCCATCCATCTGACTCTGTGGAGACATAAAAGCTCATTCAGAACCATTTGGCATTGCCCACCAGCCCTGCGGAGGCAGGAGCTGCTGCCTTGCCAGATGCTCCTGCAAAATGGCAGGGACAGCTTCCACAGTGGCTTCTGGATTGACATGGTCTCTCCCATGCGATGCCCCCTCCCAGTTAACCCATCTGCCTCCCCACCTACTTCTGCTGCAGTAGCCAGTCTCAATTTTATTTATACATTCATGGGAACTTTTGAAGTTGGGCATTGACTAGATCTAGGAGAGACGCAAGATGAGTTTGAATTATCATTGAGTATGTTATCATGCCTTCGGGCAAAGCTTCTCTTAAAAATTAGACCACCTCCAAAGGTGGGGGTTTTTACCTCTATAAAGATCAGCTGCAGATTGGTCTTCTGGAAGGAGTCAAGCACTTCTTGCTCAGACATCGTAGTTTAAATAACCGTGTCAATGAAAGAGCCGTTCACTTTGCCTACCTGTGGACATTCTTCCTGACTTTAGGCTGGCAGTATGCAGTTGCTGATAGAAACTTGAATTTCTTCTTCTCGATGACACTGCTGCTGTTTCCAAGATAGGCTGTTTCCAGGTAGCTCAACATCCTGTCTTTTGTTGCCATGAACAAACGGTGCTGACACTTGTGCAGCTTTGACTGAACTTTCACCAAACCTGTCACTGTGAATGAGACTATGTCCTGGTTTGAGGTAAAACAGAACCAAGTTTCTGTTAAGTAATTTTACGTTGCAGCTAAGCCTCTACTAACTAACTGAGCTTTCTGAAATGAACAGCATATTGTGCAGAAACTGATCGCTCTCAGACTGATAAGACCTGATTAGTTGTAATTTATGCCAAGGAATGGGATGCAGAGAGGCTCTTGCTTATCCTTACTGCTATAACAACCAAGGTCAGTTAATTTTGTTGCTTGCCCCACTGGAGGGTTGGAAGCGGAAAAGTATAGAGGGGTCACATCTGCAGGGAGGAGCAGACAGGACAGGTGACCCAAAACTGACCAACAGGGTATTCCATCCCATCTGCCTCATGCTCAGTATAAAAGCTGAGGGATCAGAGGGTCAGCCCTCTTTTTTCAATGGCTGGCATCTGAGGAGGGATCTGTCTGTTCATCTGCCTTTGGTCCTGATCTGTGCATTCCTGAATCCATATCTGGGATTCAGTTCCCGTCTGTTGCTGAGTCCAGTCTAGGACTTTCCCTGTGCCTGTAAGTGACACAATCGTCATCCTGCGAGCTCAATACTGGTTTTGTATATATTGCATATATTTAATTATTTCCTATTTTATTAACTAATTAATATTTTCATTAAAGTAGTTTAGTTTTTTTCTGAACTCATAAGTCTTTTTGCCTCTCTCCCTCCTCTCCTTGGAGAGAGAGGTAGGGGAGAACATCTGTCATTTGTTTTCATTGGCCAGTCCGGCCCAAACCACGACAGACCACCTTTGACTTTTTTCTTCCTTTGTCAGTGATGCCTGCTTGTGGTTTTGCCTCCAGCTTACAGCATTTCCCTGGGTTTCAGTGGCCTCCCCTCAAGTCTTACATCTGCCATGACCTAAGTTCAGCTGCTGGTGATGGCTTCTGTGAGCCCATTGCTGCCAGCAAACCCTCCAAGCCTTCCTGTTTTCTTTCCAATTCACTCTTCCATTTCTCATTCCTTTACCGGTACATTAACTGGGTAAAAATTGCCATATTTATTAGACTGCATGCCATATAAGATGGCTAGCACTAATGGCTTGAAATCTTAAAGTTTCCTGCTTTCTTACCCCACACAGGGTTTTCTCTATGCAGGCATAACCACAAAGGCATGATTTTATTTGCCCTTCTATAGCTGCCTGATAATGAAGTCAGTCCATGGAAACTTAAGGTATCCTTCTTGCTAGAAAGAATGTTACAGAGGCAATAGGGCTCCTATATTCTGAAGGGAATAAAGGTAAAAAGGTAAAGTTATGTCAATAACAATTTGCCAAGCAATGAAATAGCACATAAAATGTTGAGAGGAAAATGGTAATAAATCCAGAATAATTTTTTTTCATTTGTGAAATATTCTCACGTATTCACCTTGTAAGTTTTCCCTTCTCCATGGGGGTGAGAAAAATCCTTCTTTTCAAAAATTTCATTCTGCAAGTTTATTTTCAAAAAGGCTGCTGGCAGGTTGTCACAGAAGGAGAAGATTATGATTAACTGAAATGTCATCAGCCTGTTATTCTCCACAGAGGCGATATGAATGGGAATTAAGTAATGAACTTCTGCAAACGGATGATAGGAGAAGTAACAGGCTGATTTCTCAGTTAATGCAGAGCTTTGAAGGAATGGAAATGGTGAGATTTTCCTTTTAACTTCTTACACCTCATCAACTCCTATTACCGAAAAAAGACAAAGCTCTCTCTTGTCAAAAAGAAATCTCCAATATCATACAGAAAGGGAAAGGTGAATTTGTCTTTATTTAACCAAAAGTCTTGTATTTCTAAGCTTAGGGTTTTCTGTTAATATTACTGTGGCATACATGCTGCTGATCCTTTTTCCAACATTGAGTGATTAAATCGTTGCAACGATAACTGATGCATTTTCCTTCACAGCACTAGCAGAATGCTGTTTAATTTTATCCCGTGGGAAGCTCACGCCTGATTCAATCAGGCGTTCTTTAACTTTTTGTTGTTGTTTTATCAAAGGAAAGACAGAGCAGTACATGTTAGTCTATTATGTTACACGTTATAACTTGAGATGAGTTCAAGCCATAGAATCTGGATATGAATTTCAAATGCCCGACACAACGAGAAAGGCCATTTTCATTATGCTGATTGGGGTATATGGCTGGTGTTTCAAGTGTTGAGGGGGTTTAGAGGTGAAGTCTCCAGAACTGTCTGCCCTTCTTTATTGGAGAAGGTACCAAACTTTGCAGATGCTGCAACAGAGGCAGTAATCCAGCCACGTAACACACAATGGGGGAAAAAAAGTCTCAAATGGTAATAAAATTGCCTTCTGGCCAGAGGTTAGCATGTGTTTGCAAGTCCCTGTTGACAAGTTTTTTTCTCTGTATGCAAGGGAGCAAACTGCACTTCCAGACCCTTTGAAATCTCTGTCCTGTCGTGTGAGGGCTGAGGAGCCCTTTGGTGTGCGACAGCCTGGATCCCAACAGCCACGTCTGCCAGGCAGAGCAGCTTCGCCCCGCAGAAGGAGCGTTTACTCTGGCTGTGCATTACGGGTGAAAACCACCTCAATGTGGCAACAAAGCGCTGGGCTGATGCAAAGGCTGCAAGGTCAATACCGTGGGTCAGATTCCTTCTCTCATTCCCGTCCTTTTAGGGGCACTCGGTTGAACACACAGGCAGAAGAAACTACCTGCAAGACCACTGGCAGCGTTCTCAGGGTACAGCGGAGAACTCACACAGCCGATTCTTGTGACTGTCCCCGTTTTCCTGCCCCTCACAGGCAGGTGGTGGAGAAGAGGACTGGCTCATGCATGCTGCTGACATTCTTTCTGTGTTTTGCACCAGGCCCAGTTAGTGCATAGCCCTTTGGGAACCAGAGTGGACGAGTTCAGTGCAGTTCAGCCACACTGGACCAGGTCTGCAGTGGGGAATCAGTTTCTCTTTGCCTTCCATTGCTCCTTTTCTTGGTGTTCTGTCCCTCACTGCTGGCCGAACCAATTGGGTTTCCATGTTGCTTTTTGTAAGACCTTCTTAGTTTGTACGGGAGGCAACTATCGCTGCTGTCTTTGCTCCCCTGGAGCCACGCAGAGAGCAGCCTGCGGGGACGCGAGGAACCGGCTGTAGCACAAAACAGGCAGCCCCAGCCTGCAGCACTGCTGGGTTACATCCCAGCTGCTCCGGGTAAGCTGGTGGTGGTGGACCTTTGTGAGGGGCTCCACATCTCCAGCATCTTGATGAAGTGACAAGGCAGGTTAAATCACGCATTTCAAAACCTTCAGCACAAAGTCCAAGGACACATTGCAGTTTTGTAATAAGAATGTAATATTTCTTCTCTCCACTTGAAAGCACATGTTTTTCCAAGATCACAAGCGGCCCTGTAGGTCAGAGGCTGTTCAGTGGTGACATCCGTTGACACAGTTAAGAGAATTTTGCCCTAATTACTTAATATAAAATGCTACTAATATTTTATATAATAAACTGTTACAATAATGCTCTCAAACCTTACCGGATTTAAGTGCCAAGATTCCATAAAAGGTCACTTTTTCTCTGTTAGTTGCTTTCTTTTCTTCTAAGAAGTGGTAATTAGACTCTAAAGGAACCCTAAGCTGAATAGGGGAATTCAAATCTTACAATTTGTCACAATCACATATGTTAGCGCTTTGAATAAGCCAAATCAATTTTTGACAACGTTGTCTTTGTGATCTCTCCCAAACGCCTTCCCCTCCATCCCCCAACCCTAGTGCAACTGTCTTCAAATACTTTCTTTTTTTCTTTTTTTTGTCTGATAAGTAATTTTACATTCATTGGCATTGCTTGCTTGTAATCAGAGAGCCATTCCAGCAGCCAGCAGAT
Organism: Burhinus bistriatus; assembly: GCA_013397275.1. NCBI lineage: Eukaryota > Metazoa > Chordata > Aves > Charadriiformes > Burhinidae > Burhinus > Burhinus bistriatus. The sequence goes on from VYXH01010341.1 coordinate 857,760, forward strand.
GTTTAGAGACAGCGTCTGCCATTCTTATTTAAACGGGGGAGGGTTTGATCCCAGGAGATGTCCTAGTAAAATCAATGGGATTGTCTGCTGCAAAAGAAATGCTCAGTGGTAAGATAGGTAGAACTGAGCTGCAGAGGTTTCAAGGGAATTAAGCAGGTATGCGGAAAGAATTGGCACAAGCTGATTTCAGAAGAGTAATTCACTCAGTGGTATTGACACGGGAGAGCATTTCAGATGTATCGTGGAATAAACTGAGCTACTGGCAACATTCATTCCTGCTGCCTTCCTGTACGCTGCAATGAGAGCAAGACTGTTTCTGGACAAAGAGCTCCAGTTTCCTATTTCCGTTGCAGTTCCTGTAACACGACAAAGGACAGTATACCGTGAAGTAGTCTACAGTAAGGCCAGGTGTGGACATTGCGGCAAACAGGGCTGTACTTTTATAGAAGAATGAGGAGCTTAGACACTACTTTTATATCTTTACGTGACGGTGGGTTCTCTAATGGGGCTCCCAGCTAGCTGACAGCCACATGACTTCATACCTGTGGCTAAAGTTCATAACATGCAGCGCATTGCAAAGAGGTGTTAGTGTACTTTGGTTGTTGCTGAAATGCATGATGCAGTGGCAGATTTTAAAGATGCCTCGCATAAATATCTAATGAGGGATTTTCACTTGCACTGGTTGTGAAGATTCAAACAGCAGAGGAAATGAAACACTATCTCCTTTAGAGAACCTGCTGAGATATATTTAAAGCCTCCACTAATACATTACACAGATGCCCGTTCCAACAGTTTATAACAACCTTCTGTGACCAATAGCACCTCTCTTCAGGAATGTGATGCTCACAAGAGGTTTTCTTCAAGATGAATGGGATTTCTGTTAACCTAACTTGATATGACAGAATATCTCATTTGCTGGTGGCATAGTACATGACAAATATGCTAAATGAATAATCACTGGGTAAATTTTACTGTGACCAGGTTGTAATACACAGTTTCAAACCCCGGTTTATTCAGGTTTACCACTTTGATATTTGCTTGTTGACATCTTTTATTGTGATAACCGGCCACTTGCTAGTCTTGCTTCTCCCTGTGAAGGTTTTTTTGTTTTTTTTTTTTTTTTTTTTTTGTCCAATTAGGTCTTACAAAATTTTCAAATCCCACCGTTCCCTTTCCTGCTTTCCCATATTGTTTTAAGCCATGGCATCAGATACACATTTATAGACATGACTCCTGTAAACCCTGAACTGCCCCTTTTATAGCACTCTGGTAATGTCATTTATTCCTGCTTTTCAGGCTGTCAGAGCCACAGAGGCATCTTTGTGTGAGTGACGATCAGCCCCGTAAATCCAAGCGTGAGATCCTCTTGGCTACGGCTGTGTTTTTAGGAGTTTGATAACAGAAATAACATCAAACAAAATGAGCAAATATTGGCTCATCTAGTGTCACATCAGCAGTGCTTTGGGTTGCCAGGCAGGAAAGCAGGATGTTGGGGAGACTGAGCTTCAGAGTGGTGGGAAGCCAGGCTCATCAGGTAAGACAAGTGATTTAACATGGCCCTCCGTGGCAAGCGCCTGCAGCTAGCTGATTGCTAAAGCAGCGTTGAGAGCATCTGCAGAGGAGATTACACAATCAACCAGGCCAGCTAGCAAAAAGTCTGCTGTGATGGCAACAGTGGCAGCAGTTCCCATCGGAAGGGGCTGATTCCTGCTACTAATGCTCTAAGACCTCTAAAGATCACCTTGTTTGTAAGCTTTTGGGTTTTGGTTTCTTTGTCAGTCCAAAGAAAGAGGATTATATGAATCGTTGCTCCTTCACATGTCTCTGTCAGCAAGCCTCAGGTCAAGCCTTCCTGTTTCAGCTTCGTACAGTGACTTGAACCCAGAGCACCTGAGCTGTAGGATGAATATTAAATTCTGTGGGGCTGCTCATGATTAAAGTTAAGCATGCGTCTGTTCTCTGGGGAAAGAGATGGGAGAGGATAACCTACCACGAAAACAGGTATTTGATGAGCCACCAGAGGTAGCTACAGAGCGGCTGCTCTTCAGGTAGCATTCTTAAAATCAAATAACTGAAACCGAATTTCGTGGTAGCTGCGCAGAATGCTATCTGCAGACCATGAGGCCAATCCATAAAAGCAGAGTTAATGACAATATTTGATTTTTTTCAAATGTAATTTTTTTCAAACTGCCAGCCATAAAAGATAATAATAGTCTCAAAAAAGAGCAGATAGAGAGTGTCTAGTTCTTGCCTGGTCCTGGGCTTCGATGTTGGAGTGACTGGCAAGGGTTGCATACAGTTTAAATGAAATACCCTGACAGAGTCAAGATTGGGTTCTGGGTAGGTTCAACAGCAAGGCTACTTTATCATTTTACCTACAAATCCTTCTTACTGCCAATAAGAAATTACTGTAACTGGTAAAGGTGTGCCAAGAGCTACAAAGCACTCTACAAACGCGATCCCATTCCTGCCAGGGCTCAGATGAGTAGTGACTCCCGTTGAACCGAGCTGTCATGTGCGTCAAGCTGTGACAGTATGCGCATATTGACACAAAAGGGCCCAGATCAATATGGCCACTTCCAAAATGAAGGGTATAGACTGATACGGAACTAATATTATACAATGTAAGAGAGGAAATGTGAGCCAAAGACATCAGTGAAAATACTGAAGACTGCTGGAAGAGCTTTGGGAAGTTTAATATCCGCACAGAACACAGCCTTACAGCGCTAAAGGTCTCACCTGGAAGATAACGTCAGGAATATTTCACCGCATGTGCTTGCATTAATTGCATGTTTACATTTTTAAAAGGGCAGCAGGGACCTATCTAAAAGCAGCCAGAAAAGAATCTTCCACCGGCAACCATATCTTACTTCTAACCAAAGGCATTTCTCTGACGTTAGAGCAGGAATCTGATTTCTACTAAACCAGCATAAATCTCCAAAACCCCTCTCAGTCAAATTTTATGTTGGGAATGGATTTCACCGAACAACTTTCATCCCCCCCATTTCTTAGAAGTAATGAAGACAGAAGAAAAAAAAAAAAAAAAGCTTGAGGATTTGCAGAAGGAAAAACCTGCAAAATTATTGCACGTGCATTTTCCGTTACAACGATCATGTACAATTATAAACTATTTGATTGCTTTCAAAAATATGTCCAGTGTTATTTGTTCCTTACATAATTGTTATATTTGTCTCATCAAGGCTTAAAATTATTACTATAAGCAAATTCTCAAGAAGTAACCCAGTAGAAAAATAATTCATTTTTATGCTATCTGTCAATAAATTGTAATGAAGAGGTCATAAAGACATGAAATACAGAGGGGAAAGCAAATTAGAAAAGAAGGCAAAAAGTATTTGCACATGAAATTCATTTCATGTGACTTTGAAAGTCCAATCTCAGTAAAGGCCATTCAAGTATTTAGGCAAGAAATACAAGCTAGGAAAAATGCACTGCTGCGTGTACAACTATCACCTTCTATTTGGAGGGCATTGCCAACGACGCCGCTTACAAGGAACTTTAATCTGCTTAAATACAGATTTTCTAATGACTACCCCAGGGCAACTACCACAGAGAATGGCCACATATAGGATGTCTAGACAACTAACGCTTACCTCATTTTTACAATACGCTTACATTTCTATTGAGTCTAGAGATCACAGGAGGCCAGAAATTTAATGGATTAGTAACTTTTATGTTCCCCATTTGTTTTGTGCGAGGGTTATGAATTGTTGCAGTGTTGAAATACAGTGACTTCAGGGGTTATCAACAGATGTCTCAGATTAGTGAGTCATAGTTACTGTGATTCAACTAGGTTATGTTTTTTTACAGAAAAGAAATTAACTCTACCACACCATGTCATAGAAGAACAACTGCTGCAAATTTAACTGAAGTTATCTCCCTAGCTGGGCCAGAATGGAAGCTCTGTATGTATTCCAAGTACAGGAATGAACCATAAAAAACTAACATTGTGGGGAAAAAAAGGCATAAATCGTAAAATTTGTAAGGAAGATGTCAAGACAGGAAGTCCTGCAATCCATGTGCAGCATTGATCAGCAGGCCCATCTGTGTCATTAGGTGACTTAAGGGACACAGCAACTGTAAGAACATCCATTATTCTGCTAAATGGCATGTGAAATCCTGAGCTGCTTTTTTTTAACACAAAAGCTTGAAATTTGGAAAAGAAGGCTAATATTTTGTTGAAACTCAAAATACCTATAAAGCCAGTGCAGTAAATATTAGTTGTTTCAGGCTATTCAAAGTAAGGGGAAATGTAAAGTAAGTCTGGAGATGGGGGGGTGCAATGATGTCACCAGGATGTCTCATTAAGACAGACACGCTTCGATTTTAATCCCAGGAGGGCTTTCAGAATACTGAGAAAGAAATGTAAGGATTTATTCACCAGAAACTGGGACAGGGAATTCTACAGTTATGACAACAGCCTGAAGTACAGGTGTGGCGGCTGCTCTAGACCAGAACTGCTAAGAATATCATGAACTCGTCCTCCGAGTTTTAATTGAGGGGAATATACACATACATGTAAAATAGCCCCATTGATTTCTGAATAGGTTCTGCACGGCATTATGTAGGTCCTTTAACTTTTCTTGAATGAAAATTAAAGTTAACCTTTTATTTAGTTTAAAAAACTTTTGACTCATAAAGTCCATTGTTTTCCAGTTCTGAAAATGGAAAACATTGAAATACATTTGTTCCCTGCTTTCACCAAAATGAAATGCATATTTTGGCAGCAGGGCTTTGGCTGGCATTCTGAGATATAGTTCATTAGTCCCTTGGCAATTGCAGAAGGTTTTTTCTTAAAACAAGGTCTCCAGGCAATTTTTTTTCTCAGCTCCCTTCCCCAGCTAATTGCCAGAGGCCCCATTTTACAAGCTCCTGTGTGTTTTTTTCCTGAGGTTCTAATACCACTAGGATTTGATAGTCTTAAAATGTTGTCAGTACCTCAGGCTCTCAAAGCCCAGTCTGGTATTCATGCTCAACAAGCTCTGTAGCCACATCCATCTAAGGTTTACACAAACACACTTGGGCTTCCTCCTGTAAATAATTTTTGTACGATTGTACAAGCTAATTTAAAAACCATTCAGCACTGAATGAACATTTGTATCAACAAACCAGATTTCTGTGCCCTGAAACCACAATTTACAGTCAAAAAAATTATTTTATTGATTCTGCTTGTGAAACTTCTGGGAAACTTGAACAAGGACAGATAGGCAAGATTGCATACTCAACCATGAGAAGAAAAGGTTTATTAAGTAGCAAGATGATCTCCCCAGAGAATATTGTTCTCAGGCCACAGGATACTTTCAATGCTTCCATGATTCAGCAGACCTGGAGGAGCTCTGGGCTAGGCCAGACTCTTCTGTTGTCTTCCTTAGCAGCAAAAATAAATCTATATGGGTGCATTTGTATTACTGAAAAGTAACACATCATACTTACATGCTCATTGATTTACTTTAAGTAACTCCTTAGTTTCTGGAATTATGCTGGCTATAGGTATAGGATAATACAGGTGTTGTTAAAACAAACTAGTTGATAAAAACAAACCAGTTAGTAAAAAGCTTGCAACACGTATTTGTAACCTTACAGCATGTTGAAGAGTTACGGTGAAGAAGTTCTACGGTACAAGACAAAATTGCAATTCTCCCTCGTTCATGTATTTCATATGAAATAAAAACTGCAAAGAAGGAAAAAAGAACCATGTATATACCTGGCACTTTTCGTTTATAGATCCCTGCACTTGTTCTTTAAAGATTACTTCAGTTTCCTACTTGTTTGAAAGTTGAATTCCAATTGCAGTTGTAAGTTGAATTGCAATTGCAGTTCTAACACGGTCAGTGGTGGCTTCTTTGGCAAAATACCTGGAAGATAACTTCAAAGTAGCTGAAGCCTGATGCACTTGAAGAGGAAAGTGGATACTGAGTTTTGGACTGCAAGAAGTGATCCTACGAGATCTTAATTTATCAGTCTCTTCCAGTTAATCTTCTAAATCTGCAATAAGATTTTCAGACCCTGTGGAGCCAGAAAGGCCAACCGGAATCTAAGGATGCAAGGGTAGTGGCTGGACCAAAGTCACTCTGTTTATGGAAACCCTATGGAATGGATACTGGGGGGAGAAGAAATTCTGATTATTTCCCCCTTCTCCACACACCCACCCCGCCCCCCGGTATCTTTGTGTTGACAGAGTGGACAGAAGATGGGAAGGTCTTCTCCCAAGAGAAAAGGTGGGATTCAAGCCTGCGGTCTACAGCAAAATCTGGTGACCCATGGTGATCCAGGATGAGCCACGCATAGCTGAATAACTGAAGCAGCTATACCAAAATACAAGTATAGCTACTTAGCATAACTTGCTTTGTTGATTTAATGTACTCTGTGAGTATAAACAGACTTTTATAATATGCATAGTAACTATAGGTGGCTTAACTCTTTCAAAAAAGTGTGGAAATAATTTCATGTTTTAGCCACAATCCAGAATCTTTTTGTCAGTTTTTGGATTTCAAGAATCACAAAGTGGTTTTCCTTCTTCCTCCTGCTATATGAAATCTTCAGATAAACAACAGAATGACTAACACCCTTTGCTATGCAAAGAATGAAATTGAGTATTCAGAGAGTTGCCAAATGCAGAATAAACAAACCGATATAACAATTTCCCCCTCTCTGTCTATTATGGTGATCTCAGTTTGAGTTTCAACATCAGCAGAGAAATCTTCAGACAGAACAGATTTCCAAACAGATAATATCTCTTTAAATGTCATATTAGAAGAAGCAACTTGCTCTGCTGAAAAGTCGAAGCCACTGATACCACAACATTACCCTCTCTTGGAAACAGTACCATCTCCTTCTCTGCAAAGTAATTGTTTCTTCCATAACAATTTAAGCCATGGAAGCCTGCAACTGCAATTTGTGATTCTAAGAGAGTTCTCAGAATATATCCCAGAACTCCCGGTGATTGGCAGCTCTGTAAAAAGTGATAGCTAGCCCAACTATCCATCAAACAAATGAGTGGTAGAGTCATTTGGAATTTCTCCCAATGCTATTCAGTTTTCTGTAGAATTTAATTCTGTTGTGTGTAGGAGAGGTTTCCCAAAGGTTAATAACTGTGTCATTTTATATTTTGCTCAGAAAACTGAGAGCTAGAAAACCATATTTCAGGCTAATTGTGTATAAAATAGTTTAGAAAATAGTCACCTTGAATTATGGACATACAAAAATGAAAAGTATCTGAAGGCTTTTTATTTTATATTTTCTTCAGAATGAATCATTCAAGTTTGTTTAAGAATTCTGCTTAAGCTTACCAGACATTGCTAAGGATACTGTTTCTTGTTTTCCTCTCTTTTTATATGAATCTGCTATTAAAGCCCAAGATAAGATTAGGAGATACCTCCATTCCTTAGTATTCAGAGCCTGGAATTCTTTACTGAAGATACATATGTACTTACTACAAATAGAAAGGAGAGGCAACATTTTGAGATGTTGTCAACAGAAGGGCTGCTGCTCTTTTCTTCCTGGACAAAACTTGCCCAGTATATGGGGCACTAGGCTTGTATTTCTCTCTGGACCAGATGAATCTCTAGCTACATCTCCCACTTCCCAAGGACACGCCATGAGCATGCTGTTGGGCGCTGCTCTTCTTGAGAATGTTCTGCACGACTTCTGCTGAAATTCTGCCATTTCCTAGAAAGGAAGACAGGATTTCTAGTGCCAGAGAAAGAGCAAAAAAGTCAGTCCTGAGACAGTGTCTTCGTACTATTTCTGAGTATTATCCAGAACATGTTCTTCATAAAAGATAGAAACAACCCTTGGAGCAAGAACCAACACACGCTTCCTCCCTCCAGCTGACTTGTCTCAATTAGTGCACTCATTTGCAGAATAAAACGGACCTCCTTCTCTAGTTATAAGCCGCTCAGGAAAGCTATGAAGAGAAATGCCAATTTAGATATTATGTTTGAACTCAGTGTGCGAGTCCCATCAGTGAAGAACAGTCCAGAGAAGCACAAAGAAGCAAGACTTTCAGGGAAATAGGTGGTTAAGAAAGGCAGGGTTGGGAAAAGTTCAGTTGACCCAAGGTAAAAGGGCAGCTGAGCCAGAATTGTGACTGCTTCCAACCCTACCATGCTCTATTCCAGTTTCTGTGAATTTTCCCTTTAAGTCTAGTCCTTGAACTAAACTTTTTAACTAATGCTTTTGTGCCCCTCATGCTAAAGTTCAACAAATGCTTCTATCCAGAGAAAGCAAAGGAATGCTACCTACCTGCCCTCCTGGCTGTCTGTTTCTATTCCTGTATGTCCTTTCTTGTACCAAGACAAGCATTTATGAGACCACACTGTAAAATGGATTGGGAAGCTCATCTGGCTGAAAGCTAATGGTATTTTTCCGGCTGGGTTAGTTTCTAGCTGGATTAGTCCACTGCATCAGTTGGCCGTCGAGTCACACGAACATCTGTGCCACACAAAGGTTGGGGCAGTTCAGGGGCAGGAACCAGCAGCCAGGAGGGAGAAGGAGCAGGGTGTGGAGTAGACAGATCCACTTCTTCCATTAGCAGTGCCTGTGTATGCTGTCCTGAAGTGTCCCTTAAGCCACAGCCTTACTCCAGTGTGCCTGGGGTTTGATTCGCGAAAGCATTCATAAGTAAAAGTGAATTCCTGGGGAGACGTGCTTCCTTGAAAAGAAGAGCTATCCCTTGCTAACCGTACTGGAAAATGAGGTGCTAGCTGTTTGATCTGTAAAATGTGGTTAATAATACCACCTTCCAGGAAAGGGGTAAAAATGCATTTGTTGCTGTTCGTGAAACATTGTGTTCTGATGACCACTCTAGATCAACCCAGCTGGCAACACACCCACCTGTCTTCAGAGCTACTGGACAACAGCGTGCGGAAAGGGAGGCGTGGAGCTGTGCTCTGGCTCCCCAGGCTTCAGAGAAACTGCGAGAAAGTTGTATAATCATGTAATTGCAATTTGTATTACAGAGTGTGTGTGCCCAAGAAATCTGAAATAAAGGTATAAGCAGACGGCATTAGGCATTTACTATTTTTGAGCATTTGACTTTTCACCCCTAATCTTGGGCTGAAAGAAGGGAGAGGAACTTTGTGTTAAATACAGTCTACAAAAGCACTTTGGAATTCTGCTTATGTCATTTTTAAATACTTAAATTGTGTGACGTTATGACTGACATTGTAGCATACCACTTGAAAATCTGAAACAAAACGTCCCTTTTGCATTACCTTCTTCTCAGACAAGGAAAATTTCTAATTCTCCTTCTCTTTTCTTGCATTTTGTCCTAAGCCTGTGGTACTACGACTACTTGACATATAATGCTGAATTAGTCAGCACTGATATAACCAGATATGTCCTTGTTCCAGGTATTGAGTTGAAAACAAAAAGTAACACCAAAATAATATTCTTAAGTTTTCTGATGTGCATCCAAATAAAATGTGGGATTTTTTTACATTAGTCAAGGTTATTAACTGTGCTTTCACTATTGAAAAGCCTTCTTGATTCATAAACTTAATGTCTATGTGCATTAGTGCCTCTATAAATGCAGGCTTGAGACATGCTCTGAGTCTGTGTTTCGCGATCTCTTTTCTGAGGATTATATAGCTGTCTCGGTACTAAGTGGCTCCCATTAGTACAGTTTCTGAGCCTCTCTTCTCTATTCCAGTGGTTTGGCAGTCCACTGAAATGCAAAAGAATAATGCAGATCCTTGCAAATTGTGAGAAAGAGCCTACTGACTGCAGAGCAGGACAGACAGGCTTGGCAGGAGGAAACAGCAATGTGGATGGGTCCCTCTGTGAGCCCATGCACAGCTGAGAGGTCACAATTTTGGCCTGTCAGACTTGACACTGATCATTTCATTTTGTACTTCCTACCTGACAATCCCTTTGTACCAGCCTCCAGGCTCACCCACACAGTTTCTGTGTTTTCATGCTGCTGCTTTGTTGCAAATGCCCCTACATCCTTTCTTTTCAAATGCTTTTTGAGAGAAATTCTTCAGAAATTCTTCAGAAGTCAGAAACATTTCTTTGCATTTATTAAAAAATACATTTTTCACACTTCTAACTAGTCACAGAATCATAGAATCACAGAATCACACAGAATCACAGAATGGTAGAGTGGCTGACACACCAGAAGGCTGTGCTGCCATTCAGTGAGACCTGGACAGGCTAGAGAATTGCGTGGAGAGAAACCCAGTGAAGTTCAACAAGGGCAAGTGTAGGGTCCCATACCCAGAGAGGAATAACGCCATGCACCAGTACAGGTTAGGGGCTGACCTGCTGGAAAGCAGCTCTGGAGAGAGCAACCTGAGAGTCCTGGTGGACAACAAGTTGACCATGGGGCAGCAATGTGCCCTTGTGGCCAAGAAGGCAAATGGTCTCCTGGGGTGCATTAAAAAGAGCGTGGCCAGCAGGTCAAGGGAGGTTATCTTCCCCCTCTACACTGCCCTAGTGAGGCCACATCTGGAGTACAGTTCCAGGCTTCCCAGTGCAAGAAAGACAAGGAACTACTGGAAAGAGTCCAGTGGAGGGCTATGAAGATGATCAAGGGACTGGAGCACCCCTCTTATGAGGACAGGCTGAGACACCTGGGTCTGTTTAGCCTGGAGAAGAGAAGACTGAGAGGGGATCTCATCAATGCTTATACATATCTAAAGGGCGGGTGTCAAGAGGATGGGGCCAGGCTCTTTTTAGTGGTGCCCAGCGACAGGATAAGGGGCAACAGGCACAAACTGGAACACAGGAAATTCCATCTGAACGTGAGGAAAAACTTGTTTACTTTGAGGGTGACAGAGCACTGGAACAGGCTGCCCAGAGAGGTTGTGGAGTCTCCTTCTCTGGAGATATCCAAAGCCCGCCTGGATGCCATCCTGTGCAACCTGCCCTAGGTGAACCTGCTCTGGCAGGGGGGTTGGACTAGATGATCTCTGAAGGTCCCTTCCAACCCCTACCATTCTGTGATTCTCATCAAACAACAGCCCCAAGTCCTTCTCCTCAGGGCTGCTCTCAATCCATTCTCCACCCAGCCTGTATTTGTGCTTGGGATTGCCCCAACCCATGTGCAGGACCTTGCGCTTGGCTTTGTTGAATTTCATGAGGTTTGCATGGGCCCACCTCTACAGCCTGTCAAGGTCCCTCTGGATGGCATCCCTTCCCTCCAGTGTGTCGACCACACCACTCAGCTTGGTGTCGCCAGCAGACTTGCTGAGGGTGCACTCAATCCTACTGTCCATGTTGCCAACAAAGATGTTAAACAGCACGAGTCCCAGTACTGACCCCTGAGGAACGCCACTCATCCCTGGTCGCCACTTGGACATTGTGTATCAAGTGTATTTCTCATCTTGAGTTTTAATGACTTCAAATACTTTATGTCCAATTAGCAATTACCCATACCAATTAAATGGAACAGATTTACTTCAGGGTGAATTCTTGTAAGCTGCAGAGAGGGTTACTTTAAAATGCCTGTGAAGTTGCTTAGAGAGTTCAAAGTTGACTGTATGAGTTGCACAGAGTTATAACTGGTGAAGTCAGAGAGAGTTTATATCTACTTCATGTCAGAAAAGGCCTGTTAGTGAGTGAAAAAAGAACACAGAATTTATAGTTCACAAAACACCGCCTTTCCTGCCAAAGCTGGCTGAAGAAGTTGCCTCTTATTCCTGCCCCCAGTGTCCCAAAGCAAAACTGGCCCTTTTCTTATGGCAGTATAACTGTTTATGTGCTATAGACTGGATCACTGAAATGATCCATATTAAAGACAATCCTCTAAAACACCCAAGGCAATAATGCTAGAAAATACTCTAAGACCCTAAAACCTTCCCCACATATACTGACTTCCTGGGACCATGAATGAGAATATGGACCTTTTCCATATCCTGCAACTCATTGATCTTGGGCTCTGGCAAATCATATCTACGTGAATTACCTCATCTATTTTTCTGCTGTGTTGTATATCCAAATTTTAACGCTTCTTGGAAGGGTGCGCTGTATACAAACTTTCACATGTTCATTGTTCATCAATGAATAAATTAAGCACTCTGCTTCAGGGTGGCTCAGATTCTTAGTCAAATTTTCCCTGTGCTTCCAGGAGCGCCAGACAGCTCTAATCAGAAACAGTCCTACTACATACCCTTTCATAACGCCAAACCTTCAGAGAGCAAAATAAATGTTAATTAATTTACACTCACCTCGCTCCTCTGAGGTAAATAACTATCATTTTCCCTTTCTGTTTAAAGGAGAATATTAAAACAGAAGTGAAGTGACTTGCCTATGGTAACAGCAAATTAGTGGCAGAAGAAGGGCTGGCATTCTAAAATTCTTGGGGTTCTTAGGGCTTGTCTACACAGGGAAATTGACTGGAATGACGACTGTGCATCCTTCATTCTGTAACAACTAGTCAAGCAGAGGCCAATGTGTGAGTGCTCTATGAAAGGGAAGAGAGTCCTTTTGTAGTTCTGGAATTAATTGTGCATTACTGAGGCAAGGTAATTATTTTGGAATAAACCCCCTCTATCTCTCTTATTCTAGACCAGCCATTCTGATGACTTCCTTATATAGGCAGGAGGTAAACTCTAAATTCTCCTCCTCTCCCCCCCCCCC
>VYXH01010341.1:873994-902066 GCA_013397275.1 Burhinus bistriatus
GGACCGCTCCCTCCCCCCCCCCCCCCCCCCCCCGGTTTTTGCTTGTTGTCACTCTAAGTGGATGATAAGCATCTGTGTTTTCTCTGATGGAGAGTTTGGCCGTTATTTATTTGGAAGGTATCGTTGGGCTGGAGTGGTGGGAGAGGGACAGGTGAAAGTACTAAGGCAGAAGTTTGTGGCAGTTGTAATTGCAGAGAGAGAGATCTTTAAGTTGTGTTTCACTGTGAAGGCTTTTATGCCTTAGGCTATCAGACACCATACCAGTTATTAATCCAGAAACAGTGTGGGAACTTCAGATTTATCTTGTTCTTAGTTATAAACACACATGTGTTCTGTTTAGGTAAATCTAAAAAGAAAAGTTTCATGATTTAATGTTTTATGTAAATACTGTGTTTCCTCTTCATTGACAGGTAACTAGGGACAGAAGGTGTTCCTTACCCCCCCATTTTAACAGGGTTTATTTATGGCCAGTTGATTAAAGGATGTGCACTTAGTTGCTCAACAGTGTATTAAGACGGTATTACTAATGCTAATAAAATGCTTAGTTCTAAATTGCTGCTTGGGATAGACATACTGAGCTTTCAGTTGTGGTTCATAGAACCTCTTAGATCACGAAGACGCAAGCAAAATGGGATGTCAGTTCTGACTATTGTAGGGCTGCAAAAAGTTGCCTGACTAAAAAGCCTAGCAGGTGTAGAGGTAGGCACTGACACAGAACTGTGAAGGGGTGGAGCTGCAATGAGGAATAAAAGCTTAATATGGGGACAACTAATTATTAATCTTTTTTCTATAATAAAATGTATGATTGTCACTTCACTCATACGTAATTGGTTCTAGGTTTGAAGAGCTTCTTCCCTCTCGTGTTTATCCGAAATGTTATTTTAAGGTTTGGGATTAACTTTTGGATAGCTGTTGTTTTAAAAACCATGTCCAACTGTGGCCTCTCACCCCCCTGCCACCCCCAGTTTTTCAGGGAGTGGTTTTTATCATGCTTATAAGCATTCTGCTGCTGCCTTGAGAGCATTTTGTTCTTATGTAGCTCTTTTTGTCCTCTCAGTTTTGTAAATGTCTCATGTGTCCTTTAAAATGTCTATTTCAAAATTGCTAATTCTGCTACTGAACACATTTTTTAGTTCTAAGATAGGAGAACAAGACTTAATTTTAAGAACATCAAATATTCCTACTAGTTATTTTGAGTTTCAGTAAGGTCATGTTCTTCCAGTTGAGGAGGATAATTTTGGAAATACACTGGGAAAAGGAGAGGTAGGCTAGTAAGAGAAAGGGTTGAGGCCCAATTGAATTTCTTTTCTGTTCCTCTATCTGCTTGGTCTTATAGCATGTCTATTGTAGAGAAGAAAAAGGAACAGTTTTCTCCATAACAGTAGTTTAATCCCATCAGCAAGGGGGTTGCTGCAAGCTATTGAGTTCTTGCTGCTACTGGTTAGAAATCCGGGATACCCTACAGGGGTAAAGAAGCAGAGCTTCTGCCTTCATCAAAATTTCAGTCACATAAGTTGGTTTCCCTAATGCTGACATTTTCAGAGGTTTAAATTTATTCTCATTGACCCTACGTGTTGGCTAGTTGGCAGACAATTTTGATCTCTTGTTTCCTTGGCTTTCTTAGCTTCAGGCAGATTCCTTTTATTTCTCAGCAGCTCCTTAATTTAAATATTTTAAAAGTTAATAGGGCACGATTTAATTATATGTTAATATCTTTTTATGTTTTTGCTTTGTTTACTTCATTATCCATCTTTTAGATTTTTATTTTATTCATTTAGTCTGAAACCCATTTGTTTAACTTATTACCAAGAAGATATGACAGAAATATAGCAATAGTAAGTGCAGTTACTTATTTCTTTTATCAGTGTAAATACATATACTCTAAAATCTGATAGGTGAGGCTTTTATTGATTTGGCATGTAAAATTAATCGTATGCTAAGTATCTTTCTGTGAGCGAGGGGAAAAAAATGTTATATTGTTCCGTGGTTTGTTTCCAGGGAGATACGACTTCAGTGATTTGATTTCAAGTACATCCCGCTAAATAGCAACTTTTAAATAATCTAAGCTTTATATTTCACTGAGTTCAGTTTAACGTTGGAATGAGGATTCTCAAGCTGGAGAGTCCAGGAGCTGTGACTTTCTAGTTTTTAAAGTGGGATTTTATGGGTCTATGAGAGTTGAGATATTCTCTATTTAATGAAAGGCAATCAATGTTTTCTGGGAGTAGAACCTTACCAGCACTGGTTAGCTGAAGGCACAGTTGTAAACCTACAGAATATGACCATTGGTGAGGCTGAGTGACAATAATTTTGTGGTTTTGACTAATTGTGATTTTTTTTTTTTTTTTTTTAAATCCTTAGGCAGCTGACAGCACAAGACTAACACAGTCTGTAGCAGTTTCAGTGTTAGCTTTGATAGTAGTTTTGCACTCTGAACTTTGGGAAACCCTTTAGGAGTTGCAGAGACACTAGAATTGCTTGGTTATTTAACTGTGTTTTTGAACATGAATCAGCAGATAAAATGGGTTTAGATGTCTGTTTCTGTATATGTAAAGCTAAATTATGTCGTTGTCTCAGCCTCTTTAATTTTGAATTCTGTGGCACCAGTTTGCTGGGTGGGTTGTTTGATTTAGATTCTGCCACATGTCTCTTATGTTAAGTGAGGCTAAGCATTTACAAGTCTTTGTTTTCTTTATGGAAGCATGTTTTAAAGAGCACTTCATTTAAATGTGGCGACATAGCACTTTTCATAATCTTGATAGCTGGTGAATTGTATGATCGCTAACCGAGTATTCATCAGTGTTGTAAGTGGATCTCTCTTGCAAACCCATGTTTGATTAGTAGGATCAAAATCAATCATGGCTTCATCTCTTCATACTACTTGTGTTGGATGCTGCAGTGCAATAGCAGTAGCTCTTGTTCCTGCACAGTGGATGGATGTGTGTTTTGAAGGGAGAGATCAAGTTCCTGACAAATGCACAACGATATAGAACAACTTCTCTCAATGTGGGTTATTTAAAAAGATAATACAGAAGGAAGAATTGTCACTGGGAATAGTGGTTTGTGCTTAGGCCTGAGAGGGACTTTTAATTTTCTGTTGATGTTTTAGTACTCTTTTACCTTTGGTCCTGGGCTCTGTAGAAAGGGAAGACTGCTTTCTGCAGATGGATGTTATTAAAGATTAGTGAAATGCGTTTTGAAGTCCACGTTTTATTTCATAAGTTGTCAAATTTTGAATAAGCTAATGGCATATAGTTGTTTTAAAGTTGGATTGTTCTTCATGATTTGTCATGGTTTACCTTCAGTGCCTGACAACCTTTTGGTGGTGGTTATTTCAATTCTTGTGTTGTTTGTTTACCTTTTGAGGTAACAATTTTTTTTTACCTCAAAAGACCCATTTAGACCTTGGAGAGACTGTTTTTTACTGCATCATTTTTATGTGCTGATGTTGAACTTGTGCGTTAACATGGACTTTTATCTTAGTGAAAGCATTTCACATTAACCCTGAAATATATCTTATTTTTCCTAATTGATGATGATGTAGTGGATTAAAAGCCTCAACTAGCCAAAATCAACAGAAAACAAGCTGTTATTGCAGGCAGTTAGAAAGCACGGGACAAAAGTTGAGCATAACTTAGAGACAAGTTGCCTGTTGAGTCTGCTTGGGAGGCTTAGTTATGTTTAATATACTTGGCTGGTATTTTGTGAATTTTAACGCTTACTTTTCTGGGTGGGGGAGATTGCCAAGCATGTTTCTTTGCTCTGTAGCCTGCTTTGCTGCCTGTCTCTGTGCAGTGGATGGTGGGGTTCCAGGAGGTGCCAAGGGCTGCTTTTGTAGCACAGCTCTACTCTCTGAATTTCTCGAGTTCTGATGCATTTTACTGCACCATCAGCTAAATCAATTGTCTCTTGACCTTTGAATTCAAATGACAGGCTTATTGTATGCTGATGTGATGTGAAATAGGATTAATACAGAACTTCTTTTTAATAGTGGCAGATAAAATCTGTAAAACAACTGCTGTGGTAGCAGAACGTTTTGTGTGCCAGTTGTTCACGTCAGCAGCTCTGATAGCTATCTTGGGTTTTCTTGGTGGTGGTAATACAGAAAGCTCTCCCTGAAGAGTTAACAAATGTTTTTAAACACCTATGTTTGTTGATTTGATCAAAAGTTGCATAACTCCAAGAACACTTTTACCTGTCCTTGGGACTTTTTGAAATGATTGAAATTGTTTTTTTTTTTTTTATTGCCTGGGTGGTTTTGGGTCTTATAATAAGCTACTGGTCTTACTTCATGCTCACTCAAAATCATAACTGTACTTCACGCTGTCATAAAAGTATTTGGTGCAGATCCATGACGATTGGTTTTTAAAAGAGAGATTTTCTGATCTATAACTTTTTTTTTTTCCTCCTTTCTTTCTGGTTCCAGGAGTGCTTCTTTCCTTCAGTTAATTTCAATATTGCTATCTGTGTGTTTGGTGTTGTCACTTGGTGTTACACTAGCAAATAATTTGGCAGAGTAGAAGTGGATCTCTGACTGAAGGTGGGGTGGCAAGTCTCCCCAATCTACACTGTTCGTATTTCAGTAATTTTACTTCAGACAGAATGTAGTCTGGTCTCCTAAACTGGATGTCCCCAACACAGATGTGGTTTGTGAGTTTGGACTGTTATGGCCATTAAGGGTTGGGCCACATTTGGTGAACTTCTGGGGAGGGATTTCTAGCTTAGTTTCTTCTAGGAGAAACCCAGTTTATGCACCCCAGAATGACTACAAAAATTAAAATAAATCATTATGAGAGTGGTTAAGCGTTGAACAGACCACCCCAGAGTGTCTGGTGAATCTGTCTTTGGGGACATCTGAAGCTTGACAGGACAAAGCCATGAGCAACTTGATGGGATGTGGAAATCAGCCCTGCTCGGAGCAGGAGGTTGGGCTCCTGGGTTGAACCGCTTTGTGCTCTGCAGACTGTGAGCTGGTGGTAGCTGGAGGCCCTTCTCGAAGGCCACTGCTGTGCAAAATGCTGATGTAGATGCAGTTTAAACAACTTTTAAAAATCAAGAACATACTTGTAGCAATTTCCCCCCCCCAATACCAATGTGAAACAGTTTTACTTTGGTATCCAGCCCATTTCATGCCTTTTGCTTGGGTAGCAGCAGCTCTACCGCTGGTGTCAGTTTATCACAGCTTCCTAGTGCTGGCTCTCAGGTTGCAAACCTGCAACAGGAAACCTCATTTCCTTTATCTGTGGGCACGCAAGAAAGGAGGGGTATTTATTTATTTATTTTCTCGAAAGAGGCCAATGTAAGAGGAAACATACACGTGTTGAACATTTGTATTTTGGCAGGGCCAGAGCACAAATTTGCTCTTGCTGAAGAAACTGGCAAAAATCAAACTTCCCCGTCCATTTCTGAAGTGTAACATGACTTTGTCTACATGTTTTTAAAAAAGGGACCATGGGTGATGAAACTCAAACTGCAGGCTTAAATGTGTTACTGTTACACAAAAGTCATTCCGGTTCTTATTTCTGAACTATTTAAAGAGCTCTTTTTGTGTTTGTGGACAGGCCTTCTCTCATCGCTTTCTGAATTACCAATCTGATGTAATTTTTCTAATATTTTAAAAACTAAAATGTTTGATACTACTTTGGGAATACTGTTGCATGTGTCAAATAGAAGACAATACTAGACCCCACCATATAAATCTTAGAGGGCCTTCCCTGCTCCTGCTGGAGGCAGTTGAGATTTCTACCACTGTATTTTTTTCAAATTGGAAGGGCTGAAACTGGATTTTATGCTTTCAGTCCACACGGGACTGCATAATTGTGCAGAAGGAAGTTATGGTTTATCGTTCTCATGCTTTTAAAATAAACATATCTTTATGAATGACACGATACTGGCACTGATCTTCTATTTTGCAAATGTATTTAACAGCTTGTTGCGTGGATTGTAATAAAATAGTTAGGCTGCACTGTGTTGATTATACAGCACCTGGAATAAAGAGTGAAACCTGATGCTTTCCCTCAAGTTTTGCTGAAGCAAACATTTAGAAGTGAGAAAAGAAGGGAGATAGTTATGTAAAAGCTATGTATGTAGTTTGTTCTTTCCCTGGATGTTTTTTATTCACTCTTTCCCTTCTTTTGCAGTTTTGAGGAAGGTAGTGTTGACAGCAAGTCAGTTTGTTTTAACATTCCCCCCATTGACTTCTGCACCATCTTGCAGGGTAGTCATCGACTCGTACTTGGCATAACTCTGGAAATTCCTATGTGTCCCAAATCAGTATTGTTTATTGCATTGCTATACAGAGAGACCGTAGAAGAATCTTTGCCAAGATGCCTTTGTTAGAATAAACAAAAGGAAAATGCTAATATAATCTTAAAACATGCCATTCATTCGAAATTGAAAAGGCCTTTTAGGGATTTTAAGTTCTATGGGTTTTTAGCGCTTGTCTGTGCAGTAAAATGAATGTCCATTAGTACTCTGGAGTACTGCCTGCCACTGACACTTCCACTTTGCAATTTGAACTGTGGGAGAAGCTCTATGGAATAATTTGAGAGCCATAAGTTAATTCTTGCCATATTATGCAATTGCCTCCCTATCTAGGCAAAGCCAGATCTGCAGAGCTACATAGGGGTTTTTTTATTGTGTATTTAAATTGTCATGACTTCCTTTATTTTAATCCTGTACTGTTGTACTTTTATTTTCAGCCAGAAAATATTTACAGTTAATTAATATGCTAGATAACATTTGAGAACAGAAGAAGTTATTCTATCTCCAAACAACAAAATTAGAATTGGGTGTGAACATGCAACAGTGTGCTGTATATTCCAGATGTAATCACTTGTATATGTAGTGTTGATGCAGTAAAGACTTTCAAATTTGTTGGTAATTTAAAGCACATCTTCAGTAAAACAAAGGTAGGATAATAAGCAGTAATTAAATGTTGCGAAGGGTGCTCATCGCTGTTATTTTAACAGAAGTTAGTCATTATCTGCTGATTGCTGGCATCATTTAATCTCAATTTTTTAGTGTGTAAATCAGTGCTTACATCCCTGAGCAGCTGAATTAAGGTATTTCATTCTTGCATTGTTGAAGTATCTTTTTGTTCTTGGACCTTAAGTGTAATGACTTACCTCAAACTGCCAACAACTTTATGCCTGCCAAGGGCAAGAGTGCAAATGTTGTGAATGTGCTCTTTAACGAAGAGATATAATGCATCTCTTCTGAAAATTGGGGCAGAGGGAACAGTCAGTTTAATTCAGAACAACTTAGTAGTTATGCAGAGCTGGCCACGTGAAAAATAATCATATGCAAGGTAAACATCACCTCTTGTAAAAGTACAAAATGCCCAGAGATAGAAAATGTCTGAAGTGCTGGGGAAGGGGGGAGACTTTTGCTCCTCCTTTTTTTTTTTTTTTTTTTTTTTTTTATCCTTTCTTTTNTGATAGTTCTGGTTTGACAGCTTCAAAGAAGGTTGCTTCTCTCTCCTTTTTTTTTTTTTTTTTTTTTTTTTTTTTGTAAACCTGCACTTTGCTAAAAAACAAAAAACCTAAAGCAATTTATAGTAGTTGCCAAATATTCCAAAGTATGATGCAGTCTAGCTTCAGGTGACAGGTTTCTTCAGGTTTTTTGGGGCAGGGGATTAAGTGACTTGGGGCTAAATAAGACAGGCCTCACAAACTGATATAACGAGAGAAATTAAGGAGTAGTTGAAGGAATTTGTAGATAAAATTCTCATTCATCTTTCAGTTACATGTAATAGGAAAAGGTAGTTGTAATCAACAAGGGTCAAACTTGAAGAAATAATTGGTGAAATGGAATGCTAGTGGACAGATTTAAAATAAAGTAGCACTTTGATCACTTGTTTGGAACAGATTAGAAGGTAGTGTTGTGAACATTAGGGAAGCTGGAGAGGGTAATAATAAGAATTGTTAGATCGTTGACTATTTAGACAGAACAAGTTGGGTTCGGATGACGAGGAATTGTAAATGATTGTAGTGTTGTTTGCCTTACAGTTGTCAGTTTTGCTAATATGGAGGACTAAAATATTTTTGGCAGAACAATGAGCTTCCATTTGATGTGGCATTAAAGCATCCAGAATAAGCATGACTGATACTTACTTTTTGGTAGATAAATGGTACTGAAAAAACAATTTTTTGAATATCACGTTTAAATGTTGTAGCTGGAACTGTATGAACAAGTGAATCATATCTTCTGTTTCTTGCTCTTTTTCCTGAGTGTTATAATTTAGAAAAGAAGGATCCAAAGATGTCTGTGACTTTCTAGCTTCAAAAGTGAGAGAAGAATTGAAGATCTGCTTGAAGGGAGGTGAGAGAAGAATCAGCACAACTATAAAGATGAAGCTAAAAGCTTAAAATTATGACTAGTTTCTTAAATTTGAATCCTGCTTTCCTCCACAATGACTAGCTTTTTTTCCCAGTATTGTCAGGAAACATGGCTAGAATTAATTCTTACTTGAAACTTAGCTACAAATTAGAACTTTATTGCTTGTAACAGGTAAATTACATGAGGATAGCACAGGCAGTGTACCTGATTGTGTGGTCTTTCGTATTCACTTTTTTACATGGGGAAAGAAAAGGGCTTATGGAACAGTGCTGCTCTATTTCAGTAACATTTTACAGGTGGCAATAAAAACTCTTGGCTCTGCGACAGTATGTGGGTGTTATGTGCTTGCAGGTAAAGTTGTCTAATGTTATAGTTTAATAGTACTTTTGAAAATGAAGTAATTGTATGCATAGTACAATGCAAAATACCCTTAAATAGTGGTTGATTTCTGCATTACACTATTTCTTGTTGCATGTTAGAGGTTCAAGACAATTTTGCCAGGTAGGAAAATTGCCTTTCTAAAGATGGTGGGTTTTTTCTTTTTGAATCTTGTGTTAGTGCTGAGTGACCGTTCTGGTTGTGCTGAGTTTCTGACTTTAAAACGTTAATAGCAGTAGCGATCTTGTTTGCTCTAACCCTTCTTTGTTACCACCTTAGTATTTAGCTGAGATGCCAAAAGCTCTTGAAATGTATGGAAACTTCAGTTAGGTCACTGAATACTGGCGCCCTGGGTGGCAAGGCAATGTGTTACGTTATCCCTGCGTGCAAAATTTGGAATTGAAGAATTAGGATACTATTGAAGTGCCACTGCTGTTCAGTTTATAACCATGTTAATTAGTACTGATTGTCATGAAGATGAACGCATGCAATATTAATAAAACTACTTGTGAAATTGAGCAGGCGTCATTATCTCATTGAATAGTTGTACTGAAAAGTTGCTTGAGTCTTCCCCAGAAGAAAGATAATTGAGAAGGGCTTGCAGTGTGTCCCTTGAGCTGTAGCTGTCCCTTGGGAACAGATCCTCTGGTCTCAGTCACCTCTCCTCTCTCAGACGCTGGCTGGTCAGATACCTGGCTGCAGTGGGAGAGACTGCTTTAAGAGTAGTGTACAGCTTTGGGAGTACTCGCTTCTTGGGGCTTTTTCTTATCTGGTGAACAAAATTCAGTTGTCCTAATCTCATGATTACATGTGAGGAACAGGTGGTTGCTTCTGGTAAAGTTAACATGGTCTGATCTGCCTTTTTTCAGCATCTGAAATGCTGCTGGGAAAGAAGGGGTATGTATGGGGAAGGTTCTGTAAATTGTTTCTACTTGTGGCAGAAACAATTACTTTTGGTATAGAGTTTGATTTCCTTACACCTCCCTGGCTTAGTTTTAGACAATAGTACCTGACTTGATTTAAAAAAAAAAGAGGGGGGGGGGGGGGGGGGGGGAAGGGAATGAAGCAGGATAATTACAACATTGACAATAGGGAAGTATTTTATACTTTGTGTTTGTACTTTCATGGACTGGAAAGGGCCAGAGCCCTAATCTGACATCTTAGGCAAAATATGGGATCATCTACATAGGCACTGTGGTGCAGCATAGTTGCATGATAATTGTGCTGCTGTGCATTGAGTGCACTCGACTTCACTCACTTATGGTAACTAATGAGATTGTATTTTGATGTGACATTACTGTAATATCAGTGCCTCGCATTCATTCATTAGTTTACCTCATTGACTTTGTGAAATAAGGAAATGCAGATGCCCTTGAGCAGGTAGTTTTAACACACACGAGAGATCTGTAATAACGTTCAGAGCAGAAGCTGCCTTGGGCTTTAGATTTCATCTTACTATGGACAAATTTATTCATAAGTAGCTGTAAACCTGTGCTGGAGACTCTTGAGCCTGCTCTAAGGAATCTAGAGGCAATGTGCACACTTGCCTGCAGCCTGCTTTCTGCTCCAAAGTGTGACCGTGCGTGGCTCAAACCCCTGCTGTTTGCTGGGAACAGTCCCTAGCCCTGTGGGATCTCTTGTACATCAATGTCTGTTAATAGACTTGAACAAAACCATGCTGAAGAATGCGATAACAGTTTACTGGCTGGGACAGTTACAGGTTAGTGCTCAAACCTGTGCCCTGGCCTTATTTTATTATTATAGCTGTAGTTCACAGTGACTATATGACACAGTGCAACACTGTGCTGAGTTTCTAGCTTGCATCCGAATAGCATTTAGTAGCAGTAGCATAGCATTGCATATGAGCTGACCAGCCTTCCTCTGCAGTAGGGCTTACCAAGCTCAGGGGCAGCATTGTGCTAATGTGGCTGTCACGTTTCTGGTTCTGGTGTTAGTCCAGTGGTTTTAGCTCAAAAGTCAGAAGATCAGTGGCACCAACATAATAGCTGGCTTGCTACAAATGAAAGCAATACTGGAATAGAATGCTTTGGATTTTAATTGCCTGCTAGACGTCCCTATCTTAGTGAACTCTTATGCATCTTACCCTGTAGCAATAGAGAATGAGACTGTCTAGAAAACTGCAAAAAGAATAAAACAGAACAGGCTACCCAGAGAGGTGGTGGAGCCTCCGACTCTGGAGACACTCAAAACCTGCCTGGACGCCATCCTGTGCAACCTGCTCTAGATGTCCCTGCTCTGGCAGAGGGGTTGGACTAGATGATCTCCAGAGGTCCCTTCCAAACCCGGTGATTCTGTGAAAACAGGCTGCACGCAAAAGGATTAAATGAAATGTGTAAAAATTGTCAAATCCAAGGCCATTAAAATATATTTTAAAGTATTCTTTTAAATCTGGATTAATATCTGGTGTGGGCTCTCAAGTCACATTCAGGAAGAATTGTGTTCAAAAGTTACATGTGAAGTACTGCCTGGCTGTACTTCAGAGAACATCTCTGCTGACACTGTGCCCTGTGAGAGTCGGCCAATGTGCCTCATGTTGTCACTCCAAGTTTTTCATTTTAGTTTTCGTCTAGTTCTAGCAAATGTGTGGATAGTGTTCTTTAGCTCCGAGCTAGCTCAAGTATCTGTGCTGCGTGACAGTCACTGCTGAGATTGCACAATTGCTGTATCCCACGTTTCTGATAACAGGTTTGAGGCAAGGTTGCCCTCAAAGTTTTTGATTTCCTATGGAAACCAACTTGTGTGATTGTGCTCTGTGGTGCCTGCCTGTTGCTTTTCTCCTCTCTCTAACACTTCTTCCTTCTCCCCAGTCTCCTAAATATTTTAAATTCAATGGCTGTTGTTCTAGCCCCTTAGGCACATCTACAGTCCAACAGGCTTTGTATAAAAAGACGGCTGGGTGGATGAGATTGAGTCCCAGCGGTGGCAAGAGCTGCAGCATGCACAAAGATGTTGTTAGTCACCAGAGAAGCTGTGTGATAAACACAAGTTGCATGGGAGAAACTTCAGCTGAAGCTGTCAAATCTGGTCAAGTATGAGAGAGAGATTTGAAAGTACCAGGCTTTGTTAGTTCATGTAACTACTTGTTCTGTATAGATTTCTGTTAAAAGTCTTCCTTCCAAAAAATAAAGTGCAGAAGACAAAATGCCATGGGGAACCTGTAGTGATAGCTGTATTTAGACTGCTTAATAGTTTTTGTTGGTAAGTGTCCTATGAGCTTTTTTCTTCTCTCCCCCCAGCCCCCCTTCTCTCTGGAATTGTTCATACTATTGTGTGAGCAGCTTTTGTGGGTTTTTTGGTGGGGGAAATCACTTTGTATCAAGGAAATGTCTTCCCCCCTCCAAGTATAACTGTTATTGATAACCAATGTTCCATTTTTCAGCAGTAGTTTTCTCATACCAGCTTTTCTTAAGAACAATCTTGTCCAAGTTCTGCTGAGATGCGTGAATGTTTTAAGGCCAGGCTCATCCCACAAACTTCTGTGAACACCTGAGGTCCATCAAAGGAGCACAGACACAAATGGGATCCTGCCCTCTCACAGTCCTACCAATTCACTGTTCCCAGATGCTCCTGGCTTCCTCTCAGCTGCCTGGTGCATACTGGCAATTCTGTTGTAAGGCTTTTGTGAAAGTAGGTGATGTGATGAGTGTGAAAAACTGTTTTGTTCTTGCTTTTGCTTGTCTGATCAGTTAAAACTTCAGCATTTTTCTTGTCCAAATTTTTCCTGTTCTGTTTGAGAATCCAAGCACGTTCATTTGGTACCTAGTTGAGGGATGCAGAAGCTAATTGTTGCAAGTCTCACTGAACAGGTGGTAGGGGAGACAATCCAAAGAGGACATCCTGACTTTGAGGAAAGATTGTATCTTCTGCACTTCTAATGCTTTTGAATGTTGGACAGTAAGGCTGCAGGTAAAGCAAGATTTGTAATGATTTTGAACTTGGGATTGATTACAAGGTAGGTTTGCAATGTGAGATCTGTCCCTTTTCAGAGAGGCAAAACAAAGCATTTTTATGCATCTGAGAGGGGAAAGTCTTTGAGCGGCATGTTGACCTTAGTTGGCTGTTACAGCAGCACCACGGGAAGCAGTAACTGGGCCAGACTCCTCTCCTGGCTCATTTCATCCTCTCGATCTCAGCAACTCCATACGATGTGTAGTCTGAGCTCAGTAAGCTGGCGTCTCTCTTCCCATTGCTCCTGAGAGTGGAGATCTTTGATCCCTCTTCGCTTCAAGAGTTGAGGAGGATACGGGTCTCTTCACTTGCACTGACAATTTGCGAGGCCTAATATTAGACCACAATGATTAATGAATTCTCTAGGATAATAACTTTTCATTTTTTTGGCTGCCATGATAATACAATTTTGCAGTTTCGGTGACAGTAGTCCGTCAGAAAGTCTGAATCTTTTTCAGCCATTCAGCATCAGTCGGCACTGGCCTCTCGGGCTGTAGAGCTCCTTCAACTCATAATGCTTTTAACTTTCCTCTTGGTAAAAAGCAGAGAAAAATAGCCCAGAAAGCTATGTTTGTTGGTGGGAAACATATGTAATAACATATCCAAACTTATCTTAAGGTTACGAAGTGCTACAAGTAAGGCTTTAGGGCTCCAAATACTGGGTAAAAAGTTTAGTGGTCGTATGTAAAGCATCGATCTCATAAACGATTCTGTTTGCTTTAATTAAAGCAAAAATAAAATACATACCAGGTAGCAGCATGACTTATTTTCATTAAATGTTATTTATTTAGACCACTCTGATTTTATACTGGATTAGATATGCACTTTCTTGCCACTGATACCAATTTGGTATCATCTTCTGGCACACTTGATAAAATTTGATCATGTGCCTAAGTCTCATTTGGCTCAAACTTACCATGGTTGGTGATGTGGTAGCACAGAGATTTGTTGTTAATGGTTGTGAATCCAGCATTTCATCTTCTGTAACTTCCTGACAACTTTATCTCTACAAATGTTTGAGAAAGCTTACTTTTCAATTTTATTCGTAACTAGTTAGTAACTTAAAATACTATTTGTTTTTATTCAGTGTTTTGAGTGATTAAAGAAGGGATGCTCTTTGCATGCATTGTACAACCACTATTGTCTGAGTTACAGAAGGATCCTTTTAGATGTGGTAAACGCTAATCTTCATTACATTTATCTTCATTTTGTTCATCATCCATTCCTAATGTTATGCCAAAACTAAAGTCTACTTCTAATTTTGTAAAAGGAGGGGAAAAAAATCCTAGTGAAGCTGATTCTTTCTTGAATTCCTTTTAAGTATTTTGATAGGTATAAAACCATAAATATTTTTATCTGGAGAATGTTTAAAAAAAAAAAAAAGAGGAGGGGCCATTACAGGAAAAGACTTTAATGGGATCATAAATGTTCTATTTGCATCTGTCTTATTAGACATGGCTTGGAAATTGAATCTCCTTCTGAAGGCATTTACATATTCAAAGTTCTCAGTAATTGACCTGATTATACTACGAGCTGCTACTTATTTTTCAAGACATGAATTGGTCTTATCTTTTAAAGTCTTTTGACCTTTCTTTGGAAAAGGAGGAAACGTACACTTCTAGGGTTGTGACTAAGTGTATTTTTTTATACTCAAAAAAATTCACATAGGACAGTTTCCAACAGAATAGGAGATGCCGAGGTTCATAAGTACTGTCGTGGGTGCTACAGCATGTGTCTGAATCCACAGTGTCAGAAAGTGCTGTATGAGGTGATTCAGCTGTTGTAATGGTGGGAAACTTCTGACAAAATGTTTGTTAAGGACATGGCTTCAGCTGATTTTTGTTTTTTGCTTTTAATTTATTTTGATCTGTGGCAAGTCTTAAAAGATTCCGTTTAAACTTCCTTCCCCCCCCCGCCTCCCCAGTAGCAGTGTTTATCAGTGATATTTAGAAAGAGGGAGAGATACTTGTTTCTTTCAGTGTTTTTTCATGTGCAATGGATCAGGAGTGTATTCTGTTTACATTTTTTGTAAGCTGAGGAATCTTTCCTTGGCTTAATTATTGGATTTCAGTAACTTAAATTTATGGTATGATCATGTCTAGAAGCATGAAACAAAACACTATGCAACACTATGCTCAAATTCTGCAGATGGATGTGAGTATACAGACTCTCAGATTTTTATGGAGGCTAACCTTCACTGACTCTGCAGTTGCAATTACCTCAACAATTCTGTGTTCTTAGTTGGCAGGGACCTCTGGAGATCTCTAGTCCAACCCTGCTGCTCAAAGCAGCATCAGTTAGAGCAGGTTTCTTGGGACATTTGAACATCTCTGAGGATGGAAACTCCACAGTCTCTCTGCGTGACCTGTTCCAGTGTTCAGTTACCTTAAATTAAAATATATTTTTTTGTGTTTACAGGATGTTTCTGATGTTTAACATGTGCAGTTCTGAGTACTTCTGAACACTGCTTCAGCACAGTGCCTGTCAGCAGTCAAGGGAAGAGAGTCTCCAGGATACTATTCAGAAATTGTGTTTAATAGTTTGACTTTTATTCTCTTTCTGTTTGTGAGCTACGTAGCTTTAGCTTGCAGTTGCTACTCATTGAATCTCTCCATTAGATAAGGAATAGAATGACAAATTCACTTTTTGATCAACTGGTCTGATACAGCTCTCATCTAACATGTTATGCTTTCTGAAAAGCTTTAAGGAACATCATCTATATCATTGATGTTCTGCAGGTATGCTCAGAAATGTCCAGTCTTCCTGTGGAAGATTGACACACACGTCCTTTAGATCTGAAACTTGCATTTGAAGAGTTAGTTTTGATGCATACATGTGAGTCAGAGTCTGCTAGAGATTTTTTTCTCTTTTCTGGAAATGCAGAATCTTTTTTTGTACGAAAAGGGTGGGAAAGTGCATAGAAGACAGTTTACTGCTTCATCTCTGTACCTGTGGAAAAGCTCAGTACTGTAGTCTGAACTGTTCTTCAGAGAAACTGATATTTTGTGTGTCTTGCTGTTCATTTTTCTATTTATTCCACTTCTAACAGTAGCTGAAGCGTAACTCAGATTTACAACAAAACTTCCTGCTTATTTTTAGGTGATGATTGTTTTGTATCAAATATGGTGCTGCACAGGTGGTTTTGGAAACCTTACTCATTCCACACAAAGTCAGTATTTTGTAGATATCTCTCTATTGTGCTGTAGTAATTCAATAACTTCCGTAATCAGAAAGCAGCATCAAAAATTGGGATGAAAATTTTGATGGGTAATCTCAGAGTTGTAGATTGATTTAGGCTGAAAGGGACCTCTGGAGGTCGTCTGGTCCAACCCCCCACACTCAAAGTACAACCACTGTAAATTGGAGGTGTACAGTGATTGTGACTTTAGTCTTTGTTATAATCTTCCTTTAGGTAGATGTAGAAAGCAAGATGATCCCCCAAGCATTCTCCAGAGTAACAAACCCAGGTATTTCAGCCCATCCTTGTTCCTTGTGTACTTCAGCCCCCTAACTGCTTGATAGTCTTACTCCTGAACTTGCTTCAGTCCATCTAGTACTGGGCAGTGTAAAGCTGGACACACTTGTTCAGCTGAGGTCTCACTGATGCTCAGTGGAAGCGTCACTTGCTGGGTTTAGGCAGAGCACTGACGAACACTGCAAGGCAAATACTGTAACTTAATCTTCCCTACAGCTTGAGACAGTGTATTTTCAGAAATGTCTATTTTTATTCTTAGACGCATGAGGAACCTTTGATTGAATCATTTTTTAGCATATCACTGTTTCCAGAAAGGCTTATTTACATTGTCTGGCTTGAAGTAGACTTTCTAATTTGTAGCCAAACTTGTTTCATGCAGCTGCAAATTTAATCAATATATTTCTCTGCTCATTGAAGTTGTGTTTGTTTGTGTTTTTTTTTTTTCCTTCCCCTAAATTTAACTGGGTAGTCACACATCATTTTAGTTATCTTGCTGATGTATTTTAACTTGTGTGGCATGTTCTGTTGCTTCATATTGTATTTTTTCAAGCTAGCCATCAAACAAACCATCATGGATGTCTGACTTTGGAAAAAATAGTTTTCTGCCTGCTTTATTCTTAGTGTCAGCTTTCAATTTATAAATTACTGTTTGTTTGTGCTGCATGCAAGGATGTGCTTTGCACCAGATTTTGATGTGTCATCGTTAAAATCAATAAAAGTCATGCCAGAATAAATGCTTATAGGAGAAATGTGAAAGTGGGCATTCTCAGAAACAGTGAGTAGGGGAACAAAGTGATGGTGGAGAACAGAGAAGAGACAGCGAACATATTTTTGTCCAGGGTGGATCAATCTTCCCTGTGGACCAGTCAGAAAAGACACTTTGTCCTTGCTAGTCATATCTTTTACCATATTGCTTGTGACATCTAGCAGGCTGCATAGTGCTGCCACAGCAGGAGCTAGCTATGGTAGAAGCTGTCCTGGCATGGAGTCCAGGTCATCCAGAATTCAGACCCTTGGCTTAGGTTCAGACCTCTCCTATGGTAATGTTTTCAGTCATATGACTTTGATTTTGGCCGAAGAGTAACTTCAGCTAAAACTTTCTGGGACCTGCACAACATTTTGGCAGCTGCAGCGTTTGAGCCATGGGCTGACAGCAGGTTGGATCACTAGCTTTGTTTTTAAGATACTACATCGTGTTTCAGGACATAAGGACAAATCAGCTTGCAGCCTGTACTTGTCACAGCTGTCTTGCCTTTCACCTCATGGGAAAAGATTTATCAGGCGTAATTATGTCTAATTGAGCCACTCTTGCTATCTTGACAATGTTACTCTTTTTCTGTTAATTTGATCGGTGGACACAGATAAGATAAAAATGTAAACAGTGCCTATTTGAACGGCTTCATGCTTCTTGGATTATTAAAATGATTCTTTCAATCTGCCATGAAATTATGTGGGTTGTCACATGGAGTTTCAACTAACTCGTTTTCTACCTCTTAGAGTTTATTTCATTCCCATGAGGAAGGTTTAATTTTTTTATCACCTGTACAGGACAAACTTATTTTCCTAATGCACCTGCAACTTGCTTTCTGTAGTCACAGGTGTGGGCTTTCTAAACTATGGTTTGTTCTTTTAAAACAACTTGTAAAAGCATGCAGTGTTCATGAGACTGGTCTGTGTTAAAACTGCAGTCAAAGCCTTGTTTAGCTTTTTTTTTTTTTAAACTGTCAGAACAGTGCATGTCTACTTAGTTTTTTCTTAGTTTGCTTTCATATCAGCTTCAGGTGAACATTGACTTCCCCCCGCTTTGCTCTTTTCAGGTCAGCTGATGAAAAAGAACATCTACAGTGTTCATGGTTACAAACTTTTTTAAAGTTTGAAACTACTAAACGTATTTCTTGCAGAAACTTCACTGTTCAGGATCTTCTAAAATAACACTCGAAGTAAAAAGGCTTATCAGCTAAGATGTTAGTATAGCTAATGGTGGTACTTTCTGCTTTTTAATGGATTTCATTTTTGTTGCTCAGATTCCTAACCTTACTGTTGAAATAATATTTATAGTAGGTGTGGGTCAACTAAAACTCACTAAACTGTAGCAACCTGCTTCTTGGTTTATACATGTAATTCACAGAATCACAGAATGATTTGGGTTGGAAAGGACTTTTAAAGACCATATAGTCTGAAAGCAATGCTGCATTTTAGGGTGGGGAGTCTCTGCCTTAATTTATATGAAATAGGGGCAGCTTTTATATGTGAGGCTGTAGGGATGTTATTGTTTCTCGGTGAAGGTTTGTCTGGTGTCTGGATATCATGAAATACAAATAGTATTTGTATTTTAAGGACTGAGGGACTGGGAGATGAAAATAAGAGGAAGGGGAATAAAACTGTTGTTACTTCAGACATGAGTTTCCTTTGTGTGAACTGTTCTGTATGTGGAATTGCTTGTAGGATAGATAAGCTGAAGAAAATTGCAGTATAGTAAACTTGAATTATTTTTTCTTTCTTTGCCACGAAGTGCATTATTAAATATTTTTTTTGTTGCTGTTTAAACTGGATATTCTTAGTGCCAAATATTGGAATGGCTAGAAGTACTTATGACTTGTAGCCTAAGCCAGTCTGTAGTTGGAGAGGGAGGTTTGCATATGTGTGGTAGTTATTTTAAAACTGCTTTCTGTCATCGCTTTATTCTAGGACAGTGATACAGACCAGATAAACATTTAATATATGTCTTGATCAGAATACATGAATTATGAAGTTGGCTCATTTTTGCTTTTGATAAGAAGGTTGAATCTGAAGATCTCACTGGCTGTACTTGCATTTTGCTATATACCAAATGCAGGTTTAATTATGGAAACTAAACCTGCTTTAAAGCAACTGCAGCCAAGGTGAATGCAGTCCTGTTTCTCTTTAGTCCCTACCTTCCCAACTGGCAAATTCAAAGAAATAAGCTAGCAAATGTAAATTTGTTTTAGTTTTTGATTTCCACACCCTCAAACAAACAAAAGCCTCAAAAAACCTGAAACACCACCCTACCTTTCAAAAAGCTGCCAGGAAAAAAGGGAAATTTGTGGTAAAATGCCTTCTCTATCTTCACGATCATACAGCGTGGTAGTGCTGCTCTTCCCATGCCAATGTGCTTGTAGAAGGTTCAGCATGTCTCACGCTGACAGCACGTGCAATGCTCTTACCAGGGAGCGCCTGGAGAACGGGGGCTCCCAGGCTGTGGTACACCTTGCACAAAAAATAGTGCATCAGCCTGGGTAGAACTGAATATCTTCCCTGTACATCATGCATGAAGCTCTAAGGGATGCCTGTTTTTAAAGTTTCTTACACTTGGATCATAGATTTGTATTCTTTGTTGCTTGT
Source organism: Burhinus bistriatus (assembly GCA_013397275.1). NCBI lineage: Eukaryota > Metazoa > Chordata > Aves > Charadriiformes > Burhinidae > Burhinus > Burhinus bistriatus. Next base: position 893,520 of record VYXH01010341.1, read on the forward strand.
GACTTCATTAGACTGATCTAAAATTCTTTGAGAAAATAGAATTGGTTTAGCGCTGAGGAGCGGAAGGCGCTAGTGGGGTACTAGAATTTTTTTGTAAAGGCAACATAAGGTTCTGTGGGCAGATAGTCAGTGTTGCTGATGCTTTTTTTCTTTTTAAGCTGATGCTTTTGAAAAGTTCTGTAAGAATTGCTTCAATTTATGAGTTTCGTCCTTTTGTGACAATTCTTTCTATCTGTTTTCACTGGTGGGAGAATACATAATACAGAGTACTACCTTGATTAGTCTTTGTTTTCATGTGTTTTAGTAGATAAAATGGAGACTGTTCTTAAAAGCTAAATTCCACTTTGCGTAAGTACATCCACACTAAGCAAGTAAATCAAACAGTAATAAACTGAACCATTGGCTAACAACCACTGGAAGAGGAGAGAAGTTAATGGGCAGGAGGGGTGTGCTGCTGTTGAACTCTAGACCTGTACCAGGTTGACTTTTGGTTGAGAGCCTTTACTAAGAAAAAATGCTTCTGATTTGGCATACTGCTTTATAGTGTGACTGTACGGACCACTGCGTCTCCTGAAAGATAAACCTTGACTCCAACCCGGAAAAAGGAGAAGTAAAAACTGACATTAGAACATGTGTTCCAGGTATAATCGCACTTCCATATTTTTAAATTAAGGCTAATAACAAACATTATGAAGGCTTGTAATTTTCATACTTTAGTGTGATAATAGCTTTCAGTTAAGTTGTATGTAAGAAGCTTCTTGGCTTTATATATTTGCTGGGACATAAACATTTCATTTTCAAAACCAGAACTTACTCACAGTTCTGGTCATGTGTAAAGTATGAGGGAAAGTGAGTTAGAAAACTTGAAGTAGCTCTGTACAGCTAAGGCTACTGCTGTGCCACTGCTGAGAGGCTTTGGTAAAGGTCACCTTAAGTATCAGGGGAAGGTTAATTGGGGAAAAAAACCCAGCCAAACCACCAAGCACTAAACTTATTTCTGCTAATAAACATATGGATCTAGCAAGTTCTCCTGCCATCTTAAGGTATCTGGTCCTTTAGCAGAACAAGGTAGTTCAGAGCCGTGTTACTCCTGTGCTTGTTTAAGTTACTGTTATTACTGTGCGATGCCAATGGGTGTTGTTTTCAGCAGGCAAGTGTTGAAACTGATTGTTCAGCTAAAGGATGATCCTGCCAAAAGGGCTTTTTGTGTTTCGAACAAATTTCACAAATTGATTCCTTTTGTATACCTAAAGGAATATTGAAGCATATGGTGGATCCATAATTGAACTTGCCATGTAGTCTTACTCAGTTTATCAGTTCACTCTGTGAATTGCTCATATGGTTACAACTGTGACTAAAATTTTTCTCGATAAGGTTTTTACAAAAGAAGAGAACAAGTTTAGAACATGTACTTTGGAGAAAAAAGGGTTGGTTTTTTTTTTGTGTGTGTGTGTCTGTCAAGATGCTGTTGCCATAAAATCCAACTTTTGATATATTTTTAGGTGAAAACCATCCTTTGGACTCGACCATATATTAACTCTGACAGGAATGAAAATCTGAAGATTTTTGTGAACCTGCAGCTATCGAAAGGAATTGATGAGCAGGGTAAGAAGTCACTTATCTTGCATAAATCTTACTTTTGTGGGTATTTGGCTCCTGTAATACAGAATGTGCTGCTTTCTGCTATGTAAGTGGAAAGAACAAAGGAAATTATGAAGGGTGAAGACAGCAGTCAAATTCAGTCTTTCTCTGTTCCAGCATAAGGTGAAGTATCATCGTTCTAAATACTTAAACCTGGAAAATAGTAATGGCAGACATGAAGTGCTTTCCACAGTACAGATACGTGGTGGCAGAACACTAAGCTTGTTAAGGAAAAGGAAGTGAAATTTTTGGCATCTGCTTATTTTGAACTCTAATAAAGTGAAGTGCTATGTTGGCTATGGAACCTGGGGGAACCAGAGCATTTTTTTAAACCCATTTTAGTATGTGGAGGTCGTAATTATTACTGAGGAATAACTTCAGGGAGTTGCTTTGGGTTTGAAATAGCCTAAAATGCATTTCATTTGAATTTGAAAAGCTGCCTTTTTTTTCTTTTTTTTTTTTTTTTCCTTCTTGTGTCAGATATTAGTTTTGCCTGATAATTTTTTGGCATGCAGTAAAAAGGTCACATTGTGAAGAGTCTTGAACAGAAGTGGGCTGAGAATGAAACCGCCTATTTCTTTTGAAGATCTATTCCACAGTGTATAGTTAAACCATATCTGGATTTTTCTGTGATAACTTCTCATGACTTCTTTAGCTGCAGGTGATTCATTGTAACAGTTTCTGACCTTTTGTTCTTGTGGATTCTATGTTGCTAATGGACTTAAAAGTAGAATGACTTTTTAAAAAATACATTGTAGGGAATTTTTTAATAAAATAAAAGGGTCTTTGTGGACAGGAAGGATGATCCTATCGCAAAATTGACTTAGTATAGTGACTTCACGCTTTAAAGTTCTTTTATTGCTACCAAACAAAAAGTAATTCCTGCAACGCAGTGCTAACAGGGATTTGGCTTTATTTTTCTTTTTGAACATGAAGAGTTTCTGTGCTTGACATGATGGAGCAGGGGAAAGCAATATGCCTGTGTGCAGGTGGATTTTTTTCATGGTTTCTAAAACAAGGACAGCTGAGGGAAAAGTAAAGGTGGTTTTTAACATAGACTGTGGTGTTACAGATAAGCTAACAATAGTTTAGGTCCTCTTTGCTCCTTGCAGATTAGAAAATTACTGAAAATGTTAGTGACTTCTTTCCTTTGTGCCTTCTTTTGAGGAGTACTTAGAAAGGCTCTTCAGTGTAATGAGTTCAGTTATTCTTCCCTAAAATGGTTTATACTTTGTCTTTAATTGCAGTTTGGGCTGGTTTTGACAGAAAAGTATTTTCTGAATTTTCAAAACTTCTTAGGTAATTGCTACCTAATCTAAACTATACAGAGATATCCCTCATTAATTTATTGTGTGCCAAATGGCCCTCTTTCCTGAATGGTAGTGAGCCAATCTTATGTGCCCAAAGGAGTAATGCCTGGTTAAGACAGAATGTAGTTTTGTTGTTTTTTATTTGAAAGCTCTAAGCTCATTTAAGCACCTAAGACTGAAATGTGCTTAAGTGCAGGTTTTGAAGGCCAGGATTTCACTCGCTCTCCATTGCAGTTTTGATTTTGACATGTGTCTCCCAAATTTATTTGTTTGACAGCCTAGGGAAAGGACTCACAATGTAATATACTTAATGATGAACTGGTGTGCAGTATGTGTCAGATCTACACCTGAAACTGTGTGGTGACTGGCCTGTTTCACTGACAGTGACAGCTTATGGAGTCCTGGCTTCTTGCACTGTGCTAGATCTTGCTTCTGGGCCTTCTTCCCGGGTACGTCACTGCTGCACAAGTCATTGAGTCATTTTGCTGTCTCTCCACCCTCCTCCACCTCGTACATGCCTGCACAATTGAGAAGGCAGTAGAGAGGCAAGAAGCTGCACCAAAAGACTTGCTCATCAAACCACATCCTAAAAATAGTGTGGTAACTTTAAGTGTTTCTGGGACTTTATATGTTGCATTCTCTGAAAGACCAGCAAAGCTGGTAAATATATTTTTAAAGAGCAGCTAATCAAACTGGAAAAGGAAATGGCTTATCTGAAAAATCTCAAAGCTTTTATTTGTAAAACAAAAAGAATGGAGGCTGTAACAAATGCAACTTTGCAAGTGTAGTGCAGCTGCTGTCTCATTCTGAGAATTCAGAGCCACAACAATTCCTCTGTTCTTCTTTTGTTTTTATATCCTTCTGCAATGAGGATGTTAATTGAGGCTGCTGTGGGTCACTTTTGGACACTAGAAACCGGGATGAGACGAAGTCTCTTTCTTTACACAATACACAGCTGTTGGATGACAATAATCTTGTTATGTTTTAAGCTGTACTTGAAATCCTTTCTTCTTCCCCCTGTTGGGGGTGCATCTCTCCTTTCATTTCTGAATGCCGTTTGGGGGGGTGGTGGGGGGACGGGACCTCACGTAAACAATGTCAGTGCTCTGAGGTATTTATGAATGCTCTGTGTGTTCCTGTAATGAAATTTACTTTTCTGCTTTTTTTCTTTCATTTTTCAAATCTGTATTACAACGGCATAGGTATCACTGCCAGCTCTGTGCATGGCAGATTGTTTCTGTGAGTGTATTCCAACAGGTGTGTTGGTTTTGTTTTCCTGGCATTTATTTTGCAATTTAGTATGAACATAGTACTTTACATCTGTATTTCAGTCTAGTTCGAACAAGTTTAGCTCAAGTAGTGGTTGAGTTGTGGTTTTGATGGAATGATTGTTTGGCAAGCTTTGTCTGTAAACACTTTGGTGCTTTCAGCGCATAATATTTTGGGGCAGCCATAGCACAATTGCATAATCTTAAATTACGTGCTTTACAAATAAGAGATGCTTATAAGGATTGAATGCAAGCCTTGAGCAGTTGAAAATTTGGTGCATGAAAAAGAGTCTGACTTCTTGTCAGTATCCCAGGCTTCATTTTAAAAACTTCTTTTTTTTTTCATTACATGCATAGTTCAACCTAATATGAATCTTCTGATGATACAGGAACGTGTGGGATCTGTTTCAGGTTTTGTAGGGGTTCCTTAATGAAGTATGTTGTTCAACTTTGGTTGCTAGTCTATAATTTCAGGTGACTCATTTGTGACCCTTGTGACATTCCACACCCCTCTCCTGCCCCAAATGGTGGCTAGAAAACTTTGATTTAATAAGAGAAAGTTCTGGTAGCATTCAGGAAATGCCAAATAGCATATGTACTGAAAAATGAAAGAACAACACTTCTGGTAATGAGAGTGACTTAGATGCTTATTAATCAAAACTATTTTACATTTATCAGTTTTGGGGACTGTTCAGTCTAAGCCTTAAATACTGCTAAAACTGTACCTAATGGCTCCTCCCTGCTGCCCTTTTTTTTTTAATATGAGGGGAAAATTTAAGAAACAGTATATTACAAGCAGTTATTTTTACTGTGTTCTACTAGCTTCAGGACTACCAGCACTGGCGATGAAACGTTTGGGGTGTTGTATTAAAAAATGCCTGATCTTTAATGGATTCACTTCTTGATTCAAACTATAACTCTGACCTTTCTGTTGTGCTGTGGTCACAATTATATATTGCAGAGAAGAAAATTGCTCTTAAATTTCTTGTTAAACTCTGGTTATCTTATTGAGATTTCATCAGTCTTTGTATACCATGGATAACTATTTCTTATTTGTGTTCATGATTTTAGCTGTGTCTTTTTTTTTTTTTAATCCCCCTGAGGCTATAATTGCCCGTAATTTTTGTTTTTAGGGAAGCTGTGCTGTATCTGATTGTTTGTCACTTTCTCTAGTGCCTCTATTATCTTTTTGAACAATGTGAGTGACAAACAGTAGTCAAGAAGAACCGTGGTAATTGTATGTGGTGATGATTTCTGTTTTGTTTTCCTTTCTAAAATATCCCAATTCTTTTCACTTGCCTTTTGATTGTGTAAAGCTCATCTTTTCAGTGAATTATCCATAGTGACTTAAAGGCTTTTTCTGAAGGGTTAACAACAAATATGAAGCCTGTTAATATGTAGATTCACTTGAGGTTACTTATCCCTTCCTATTGCACTTATTGCCAATGGATTTAATTTAACAGTTTATTTCACCATCAACCCGTCACTGTGCAAACCTTCTGTAGCTATCCACAGTGACTTTCAGACAAGATTATTCTGACTAATTCTGAATCTGAATCTCAAACTTCTTAGCTTCTCAAAGTTTACAAAAGTTTCCGTGTCTGCCACTTTACTCCATGTTTATGAGCATAGGTCCAAGTGTAGATCCTTGAGAAAGGTCTATCAGTACATCATCCTCTTCCCTTCTTTTTTGCTCCCATTTTAAAAAAACTTAATGCTTCTGCTTATCTCCCACTTTGTATTTGTTGATCGGTTATAACTTCCAGGTAATTTGTCGCTCTCTCATCCTATCAGAATTTGGTTTCTTTAAGACCCTTCAATGAGAGCTCTTGCTATTCTCCTAAGTTCCTATGTACATTCTTGAACTTTTCGGATGTATTAAATTGAATAGTTTTTGTATGCTTATTGTCGCCTTTAGCAAATCCTAAATGGTTGGACTTCTCTTTACGGAAATCACAAGTGCTTTACTCTGTATCTTACTGTAAAGAAATGATGCTGTTTTCCTTGGAACAGGCAAGCAAAGTAAGTTGAATAATAAAGAGTGTCTCTAGCAGAGCCAAAAGGCACACCTTGTACTTGTGGCAGTGGCATGAGAGAACTCTGAATGCGTTTTAACCTGTTGCATTGTGCTGCCGTAAACCCAAGCTGCTGCACAGTAGAACTGGAAATATTTGTAAGACACCCGTTCCCTGCCAACTGCGAGGCAACCACACCCTGACTTGTTTGCTACCCTTAGGAAGGTGCGTTTTTAATACATTGTAAACAGTTCCTCATGGTTGCTGTGTAATAAGAAACTGATTTAATGAAGTTTTTGAGAGGAACAAGTACTGTAAATCTCAGCTTTACTTAACAGGTTCTTTTGTTTGAACACTTTAAACTGTTGAATAAAATATGCGACTGCAATTAAGTGTGTAGGTAGAGCTGGGATACAGCTGCGGCAGCTTGTTGTGCCTGTTCCCTGCGCTCAGTCTCCCAGGGTGCCGCCTTCCCTGAACTTTCCTCCTCCTCCCCTCGCCAGCTGGGTAATGCGAAATCCTCGTTTGCACTAGATTTTGAGTATCTGAGAGGCATCGTGTTACATTGACATAGCAAGGGGAAGATACTCAGAATAATTCTAGTCCGTTTGCCTTTAGAAGTCTTTCTCTGGGACTTCTAGATAACATACAGAAAAGGAAGTCGCTGTTGGCTGGGCTCTGCGGTTGTAAAATGCCAAATAGAATACTTGTGAAGCAGTACATGAATGAAGTTGTTTCTGATAGTGTCTCAAGTGATACATGTTATTCTAGAATGATACTCTGAAAAATCACATAATAATCCTAACATAATTAGTGTTTCATGGATGATAATGTTCTGTGTAAGTTCACTTTACGTTTGAAAATTGATTGCAAGTACACTATGATGCTCTGTGGTACTTACTTCTGAGGTAAGTCTGTTCTTTGGCATTGCAGAAAAAAAAAATTACATGAATACAAGATAAACCAAAGAAATCCTCCAAAGTTTCATGTTGGTATCCACAAAGACAAAAATCCTCTTTTCTGACCTGTTCTTGGACATGAAATCGTGTGAATAACAAGGACACTTACTGCTTTTAGTTACACCTAAAGAATGATTTTTTTTATTTTTTTATTTTTCTTTTTGGTCAATGGCTACATTGCTTTCTACCAAAGCATCTAGTCTTTTATTTCTAGGTGCTTTTATAGTTAGGAAATAGCACCTGATGGAGAAAATACATAAGTGTTGTTCTCTGAAAATGTGCTCCCAAACATAATTATGGCTCAGTAATAGAATAAGTAGATCTTTGTAATATAATAATGCTTCTTCTGTTGTTCTGTAGGTTCCCGTGGTATTTCTTTTACCAGCCCTGTTACTTTGAAATGAATTCTTATGTCCCAAATCATTGTTGCAGATAGTCAGCAAGCATGCATTTTTATTTTTGAAGTTCTTTGCTGCTTTCATGTATCAGTCAAACTTTTCTTTAATGGCAGCTCAAGTGCTAGAACACAAAACGGCAGTTTCCATAAAAACGTGCCAGCTCATAGAACTGCTGTGAAGTGACCAAATGTGGTTCTGTCTGAAGCCTGAAGAAGGTAGGAGGCTGTCTAACTGGACATGTCGTTCTTCTGTGCACTTGAATGCCTCCAGTTTACCTGCTTTATGTTTCGATTACTGCTTGTCCTTTACTACTCTTGATATTCCATAGGCAGGTAGGTCCTGGGGCTCTGCTGTAGTTCAACAGTAGTTCTAAGAATCTGCCTCAGCTTTCACAGGTGAGGCGAGGTGGTCTGCAGGTAAATGATAAATCTGCCAGTAATACTTGAATATTTTAGTATTATGACAGTGGAGAAAAAAAATGGAAAAACCCACCAAAAAACTTTTACAGGTAAATTCCATAACTAAAACTAGCTATCTTGTATCTATCTTTTATTTTGAAATAGATGCTTATAAGGTTCTTGTAAGGTTCTTGCAAGATACTGCTACTGACTTCCTCTGCTCATGCTAATTGTTAGTCATGACAACTTGTGAATAGGGAGGTGACATGTAAACCCCAGGCTGAGCATAAACTGCAAGCTTGACCGTAAGGAACTGAAAATAATCTGTGAATTAACTACTTCAGCCAGGAAGTTACTGGGAGGCAAAATGGTCCCTCCAAATTACCGGGATGGAATTATTTCTTGAAACAGAGCAGCTTTGGGTAATCTAGGAGAATACAAAATTTAGGAAGCTATGTGCTTTACCTGGATTTTTGAGTAAAGCCCTACTATCATTGATGAATATTTACTGTATTTTTGCATGCACACACCCCCCCCCCCCCCCCCCCCTCCTTCTCT
>VYXH01010341.1:910184-944351 GCA_013397275.1 Burhinus bistriatus
TTTTTATATATATTTAAACTTTTTTTTGCCATATTCTACTTTTACCAACATTTGCAGCTGGTATATAGCAACTCAATCCATGAAAGCTTACCGCTTCCCTCCACCTGCCCCCCCTCCCTTTTTTTTTTTTTTAAGACACCCATAACTGGGGAAATTATTTGTTTGCATGCTTTTCAGTACTAGTTGCATAACTTCATAGAACTGTAGAGCAACATTCTGCCCCTCTAAGTTTACAATTGAGTGGATATTGGTTTTGATCCTCAGATGTTGATTTCCCTCCTTCCCTGTTTTTTCTAATCTTCATTTACCATGGTAACCTCTTGGCTGGAGGTTTTTGGTGACTTTTGCCTTTAACATACACCCAGCTTTTTTTTGCAACAGAAGAGGAGTTCCTGAGCAGGTTTATCTGAGGAGGTGTCCTTGGCAGCTGTGGATGACAGAACCTAGGCTGGGATTTGGTAGGAAACTTCTTGGGGGTGTGGTGGAAAGACTTGCTTGGGAGGGCCAAGGACACAGCACTGCAGAAGCTGGCCAGCAGAAAAGCAACAGTGGAGTGGAGATGGCTGCTCTGCCATCCATCACGTGCCACAGGGCAGTGAAGTGGATTTGTTAAATCTGCCATCTGAAATAAGAGAAGTAGGTGAAGATTTTCTTGAAGAATTGGCGTTTCTAATTTTTTGGTATTTTAAAAAAAAAAAAAAAAAGGAACACAGTAGGTGCAAATAACATGCTAGGCAGAAGCCAGTGGGAGAAGTTAGAAACTTAACTACCAAGGTACTGACCACAGAGTCCTTCCCTCGGCAGGAGTTCTGCCAGAGAAATAACATGTGGTTTGTCAGCTGAATGCAGGTGGCTAGCAGGCATTTAATATACATGCTAGCATTTTTTGTCAGTACTAATGCTGGAATATAATAAAAAAACTAATAATGGAAAATCATCACTTTTATGGGAGCTTACCTGTGGGAGGGTTGTGAACAGGAGACTTTCCTCTTCAGAAGTTTTGTCATCAGTGTAGTTTGAGAGAAGGAGCCGGTTGCTCCTCAAATGTCTTGTTTTTAATCTTTTTAAATCCTACTTTTTTGCTGCCGAACAATAAAATCTTGCTTTCTCCAATGAATTTTCCTTTGTGTTTTTGAGAAACACGCAGCAATATTACCTTTTAAACTGTATTTAAACAATACCTTTGTCGTGGATGAAGAAATGAAGCAGCTCAAGTATATGAACCTCTTGAAAAAAAGCCCAAACCCTTCACCTTCTTCCTTAGCACATAAAAATTTTCTTTGTCTGAAGTGAAACACATTTTGATTTAGTTGCTAAATATTCAGCTCCGTTACAGTGGCACAGTTGCACAAACTGTTTCTCAGAGGGGGTTTGGGTAAGGGTAGAAGTCCTGTAATCTAAACATGTATTGTGGTTGAAGTGGAGGCCAGAAGGCAATTGTAGATTGTACTTTGGCCAAGTGATTTAGTTCACAAAAATCTAAATTACAGGATTAGATTTATGTACCTGTATAAAAGTGTTTCACTGGCATTTTAGGTTTGTCTGCACTCTTTCTTCAGAGTGTTAATAGCACTTAAAATTGTTAAAAATTAGTTTAGCATGCAAGAGACACCATTTAGCTGGAAGAGACGCCATTACACTTTTTTCAGAAGATAAGACTCCATTGTGTTGTAGATATCTGGCAACACTTCTGCAGGCCTTTATCGTATGAAAAAGTTGTAAGACACCTTTCTGCAGAATATATAAATACCAATACATAGAATGTGGAATAAACATTTCTCTTAACAAGGAAAATATGAGTGGTGAAACAAGAATTTTCAAGTAACTGCAAAAAATTAAATGGAAAAAGCAACAAAAGGGAGGAGAGTGTGAGGAAAGTGGAGGTAAACCAGACTGTAAAGGTATGGCTTGAACTGTCGTAAAGAAAGAAGGCTTTACGTTCAGAATCTTTCTTTCAGGTTGTGACAGCAGGGCAACAGCAGCAACAGGGTTTTTTTTGTCTTGAATGAACTCCAAACCTTCCTTAAAACCTGTCCATTATATTAGTAACAGAGCGCCAAGACCTGCTGTTTCTGCTATGCTGCCATTCTTATTGCCTGCATTGCTAAGGGATTGAGAGGGTTATGGATTTCTTTCAGGTACAGGTGAAAAAGGATTCCAGGGTAGATTCCCATTTTAATCCACTTAAAATGTGTTCCTTGTTGCAGTAGGAACATGGACTGCTTTTTCTTAACGATCAGTACATTTAGCATGGTGGACTCAGTCTGCTCCTGGTGGAATTGAAAAGCAGAGTGCTCTGTTGTGAAAATGTATAGGTTTCCTATAGTAAGGAAATCTTGGTCAGTGGCAGGACAATGTTTAGAGTAATTACAGGAAACAAAAGGCATATTCATTCTTGATGAAAGATTTGGCTGATATGTTGAAATTGTTGTATACAGAGACCAACAGTAATTACCAACTCATGTTTCAAGTCATTGTACAATTGTCAGTGGTGCCAAAGTTCAGAATCTGGTGGCCAAGAGACAATTAGAAGTTTATCACTTACCATTTCATTGGGTTAGCTTTCTACCTTCTTCCTGGCTCTTGCTGGTTTTTTTTAAACTATGACAGTAATAAACTGTGTGAAATTAAAATACTTTATTAACCTGTTGATTTACGTTGTAATTCTTGGCTTCCTTGCTCCATGCTTTTCTCCTTTTCTGGGAAACAAAACCAAAAAAGTTTTCGTGTAAGCTTAACTTAGTTAACTAACAGAGATACTGTGCTGTAATTTGTGTTGAATTTTGTCAATTCCCATAGTCAATATTGCTTAAGTCTAGCTGATGTTACCATAACAAAACAATTGTGTACCACACTAAAAACAAATGAGTTGCAATTATTTTTGAATGGATAAGTCCAGATTAAGCAGAAGTAAGACAACGGACAGAAAATACAATATCACATGAAAATTATTTACAGTCTTAGCAACTTCAAGGTAAAATTTGCTTTGGAATATTTGCAGTCTTTTTCCTTCATGAAGTTCAACATAAGCAACATATTTGATAAATTGGTAGGAGAAAATGAACTCCATGTGCATCAACTACTTGATAAAAGACCACAGACTTCAGTTTGGGCAGTAGTGCTGTCTTGAGGCAGCGCTGTATGAGCAGGGAACAAACCCAGTAGATGGTTTAACACTTCTTGTGTAATGATGAAACGTCATAAGTTTTTAAAATTGAATTTTCATAGGCAAAAATTCCTGTGTACCAAATAACACCAAACAAGCTTTTTAAAAATGAAATGTTTGTTAATGTTTAAAAATGGAATGTTAACAGGGAAAGATTAGTTTTTCCTCATGAGCAAGGTGGGTAGTATTCATACAGTTTTAATGCACCAATTTTCCTTTTTCTGTTAGAAACTTTCTTGGGCCCACTTGGAAAAATCATTACTACTTTTTATTTCGTCTTGTAGTCTTTTGCCATTTTTTGAAATTGAAAGGTAATATTAATATTGTCATGTTTATTAAAAAAAAAAATTAATCAATCTCTATTAAACTCCAAGCACCAAGTGCTAGTCAGCTGAAGCTACTATCAGAGCAAAAGCCTGAGACTCAGCAGAGTCTGGGAAACATTGTGTTTGTGCCCTCTGAAACAAAATCAGAAACTTTCTGATTTTAAAGATGACCTGTCAAAGAAAAACTGTGAAAGTTGTGCTTGTGCAGTTTTAACTTTCTACTTGGAAAACCATTGCTGCTTCGTTTTTGTTTTTTTTTTTTTTTTTCTTCAGAAAGCCTTTTTCTAACCCTGTGTGTGTAAGCGTTGTATGTGTTGGTCCCTTTTTCTTTACAGGTTACGCGCTTTGTGGAGTCCATCAGGTTTTACTTGTAACTGGTATCAGAGGGGCCAATGTATGTCTATTAACTATAAGTAAGAAACCCCATTATGAGAGAACTGGAAAACCCCTCCGTAACTACCTCTCCAGTACCTCATCTTTCCCCATTCCTCCCGTCTCCCAGTGTTCGCCTGTGTCTGACTTGACACTGCGCAGGTCAGCTAAGGCAGTAGAGAGGTAACCCAGAACGACAGGGTGCGGAGGGGAAATAAGCTGTCTGTCAGGTTATAGCTTGTGGCAATAGCAAATTCTTAGCTAATGTGGCTTGAATTAATCTGACTTCATCTGTGTAGGGGGGAATGTGTGGATTTAACGGACGATATTTCATTGAAATTGGTTTTTTGTAATGTCTTCTCCAAGAGAGGGTGGTAGGAATGAGTGCTGAAGACGCTGCGAGAGGAGGGAATCACACTTCTCTGTCATGACAGGAGCGTGAAAACTCCGGGATCTGGTGTTATCTTTCTTTGCTTCAGTTGTTACGGTTCACAAATATCTGACTATTGCTAAATCTTGCTATTTTATTCAAGGAAATGCCACCTGCCTTCGTGGCACCAGGGCCAGCAGAGTATTTTGCGTAACTCTGAGATGGCATGTGAAAACTGCACTGCAGCAGTATAACCATTAAACTATTTCACTAGCACTTTGATTGCCTGTTGTTTCGTGTGCTATCACTTGGCCAAATGACTGCCAGCTGGGCTTTATTTCTGTGTCTTATTTGCTGGGCAGTAGAGCCTTATAGAGGAGGGCTGTGTGGGAGATGGCGGTGGGGAGGGGAAGTCTTTGTGGAGGTGAGGTATATATGTATATATATTTAAAAGTTCAAAGAATCACTTTTTGTAAGTGTAGGCTAATCTGTTATTTTCCCAGAGGGTAACCTGGCTTTCTCTAGTTAAATTGAGTTAGCCAACAGTGTTTATGGGGATAAGATCAAAACAATATGAAAGTTATATAGCTCTTTCTAAAGGTTATTTTCTGATGTTCATCTTAAACTGTTGAAGCATGTAGCCTTTTTTTTTTTTTTGAGCCTCTTAAAAATACATTCTCCCACTTCTGTCAAAGTTTGTGTGTAAACAGTCCCCGTGTGGAGTAAAAAGTCTGAAAGATAAATAGGACAGCTGTTACTTGTAGCAGAAAGGAAAAAATGTGCTTTATAATTCTTGCATACATGTAAAAATTTGTTCACTGGGATTTTTCACTAATTAATTTTAAGTAATTTGGCCCTTGGGATAATTTTAGGGGGTTGTAAATACTCAGAGTATTGGAGTTGAAAGAGCGTTTTTCATATATGTTCTGACAGTTAATTTTTCACATAATGAATCGTGGTCATAATCAGTATCTTGCCTTACACAGCTACTCTGCTGCACCCTTTTTGGGGAAAAAAACCCACACACCTGAGTTGGAATAATAGAGTTGAATTGAGGAAGCCTTGCTGAGAAATTGTGCACCAGTTGTTGGGAAGGAAATAATTTTTTTCTTTTTTGCCTTTCTAATTAAAAAATACAGCTTTGTTAATTGGCTGGATGATGAAAGAACTGCTTTCTTGTTTCTTAAAAAAAGTCTCAAATTTTGGGTACTGGAACAGAGTTTGATTAGAAGATCTGTTATAACTGATTAAAGGTGAGATATTTGCATATAAAAACACCCTTAGCAACATCTGTTTTGCTAGGGAGTTTAGGAGGAGTCTGTGGTGCTTGACTGTGATGCTTCCCAGCAACAAAGCAGAATCTGAACTTTTTCTATATTTCTTCCTCCCGTTCTTTTTCAAACTACGTATGTAGAAATAGATGCTGTCACTTTAGAAGACTGTTGGTTGTATTGAATGCATTGCAGTCGTGCTGCATCTTTTCTTTTCAGGGGAAACGTTACCTTTGAAGAAGTTCACCTTCAGGCAGCATGAGAAGTTGCGTGGCATTTGATCTCATGGTGCCCCTGGACTGATTTTCCTGTCTCCCTCCACCCCCTCAATTAATTTTAGATGTAGTCAGGAGACATTAAAGACTTGAATGTTCTGCCTGAATGTTAGCAGCAATATTTGTCGGTATTGATCCAGGGGTCATCCCCAAAAGGAAAATGAGGTCAACAGCTGCTGCTGGTGTGGGAATTGGGCTGTGAGACGGAGCTGCAGTGATGTTTAACAGGGCAGAGGATGGCACTGTCCTGCAGGGTGGTTCGTTCAGGCAGTGGTGCTTGAGGAGCACTGGGTCACAGTGTGGTTAGGTAGCTCTCAGGGATGCCTTGAGTTAGCCCCAGGTAACTTCCTTTGTAACACCACTCCTGGTGTGATTACAAAATTGGTTTGGGTTGGTTTTTACCATCATCAAGCAAGGATGGGTGTAGTAGTTTGGCTTAGGTTGGTGGAAAACACTTCTGAAAATTGCTGGAGTGGAGGGGGCTTAAAAGCTTGGGGCTATGAATTTAGCCATCTGGAGCAGATTTCCTTCACCGGTGGGTAAGGTCCTTCTAAAGTCACTTCCAGAAAATGCTTTTGCCTGCCTGTGTTGCTGTGCCTGCCTCTGAGTCTTTTCTGGATCAGGTGTGTGTTACTAGGGAGACAATGAATTCCTGTGCTCTGACTGCAACAGCTTAAACCAACTGAAATGGAGGGATTTGCCTGCTGCATAATTAAACGATAACTTTACAGAATTTATGCAGATCAGATAGAAACAAGCAATCCAAACAAGGCATTGCACAATAGAAAATGAACTTGTACATCCTTAACTGTATGGCATCTTTCCCTGTGGCGGAGACAACACAGTTTCAGTATTAATTGCCTAATGCTCGCAGTATGACAAGTAGTTTAGGTAATTATCTGAGGAACTGGCTTTGTTTTTGCTGCACCTAATACAATGTAGGCCCTATTTTGATTTAATTTGTTATGCGCTATGGTAATAGAAGTATTTAATAGTGTTTAATTCTTGCTATGTGTGCTTTAAAATCAGAATCATGGGGAATTTTTATGCCCCTTGAGGAACACATTAATACTCTTATTCCAGAGATCTATCCAGAAAGTACTATGTTTCACAATAAAATTAAACACCTTTATGCTACACCCTGTATTTCATGGAGCTGCTATTCCTAATCATGGTGTTCACATTCCTTAATTACTCTGTGACTATTCAGACATAAGTCTTTTACCCTTTGCTGTCTTAAGTCATCTTGAGGGTGGTGGGTTTTTTTTGTGGGAATCTGTATGGTATGGCATGTCAAAGCATTAATTTACCATCTGACTGGCTGAAGGCAAACTCTCTTTAGACAGTCAGGTGGCATAACCTGTTATATGGGATTTTGTAGCTCACCAGAAGAGAGAATCGTGATGTGCTGTACTTGTGCATGCACACATCCTTCTTCTGGTGTTTGCCATTGTGATTATGTAGTGCATTTCTTGGGTTTCATCAGCACATTGAGGGGGAGTTGGGCACTTCATTGCGGCTGGATGGATTTGAGTAATAGCCAAGCCTCTGTCAGGGAGGGACCTGGAAGCTGAGCTGCTCAAAGCTGAAAGCAAATCTTTCCTCTTATTTCTGAACTGACATCTGAAAGAAATAAGATTAGCTGGAGCTTCAACCCTGTTTCATGGATTTTTAAAAATAGAATGAATGAAGGAAATCCCTCCTTGAACCAAAAGCTACATAAAAAAGATTCTTCTCACATAGCACGTTATCCTTGCTCTTTCTATTCTCTGCTTTAATGGTCAAGGTGCAAGTAGAAATGCTGAATGAAATGGCCATTTAATGTATTTTTCTCTCATACCCATGGGAACAAGAGTTTATACTGTAAATTAACTTCACTTTTTTCAAATAAGAGATTGATTGGTTTCACTAATTCATTTGAAATTGGAAAATAACAGTATATATACTTTAAAAGGGGAACCGGTTGTATTGATTTGGTGCTCAAACAAGCGGTATCATACTGTCTAGCTTCCAGAGGTGTGTAAACGTGACCATGTCAACAGTAACTGCCAAGAGATATTCCAAGAGAAAGGAAGCTGTTAAGCTGGAGAACAATATTTAATTTGGCAATAAATTTTTTGTTGGTATTTCTAGGGAGCTATTAGCTAATATTATGGGGGAAAAAAACCCTATAGTCCAGGAAACACGTGAGCCCCTGAAACTTCAAAACTTAAGTAATAAGAAAGAGCGCATCCCCTGTGTGACCAGAAATGAGTGTCCAAGCCCAGATTCAAACCTTGGTTGCAGGATGAAAGAACCTGTCTGTCTATAACTGAGAAGGTTTAATCATACCTTTACATCATTTCGGGAGACTATCTTTTACAGGTGGCTGAGGCAAAGCTCTAAAGTGCTCTGTTTAACTCGGGTATTGTGAAAGTTTTCATAATCCACATTTTATAGCTTTGTGGATACATGTTAAGCTTGTAATACTGGACATTGTGTTCCCATCTATTCTTACAACTTTGGAAGCCAGAGATGCAGACAATAATTTTAAAGAGTTTTTGCTTGTAATTAAATCTTTAAATGTTAATTCATCATGTAGTAGGTAAAATTATCTATTTGATACATTTTTTCCATAAAAAATGGGGTGTCTGATGTTTAAGATAATCCTCAGTTTGATATCATTCCCCTCCCCCCCAACCCCGCTTTTCTTAAGAGGTGTTTTCTGTCACTTTCCAAATGTGGCAGTTCTCAAACTGCTTCTTCCCTCTTTTCAGGGAAGTTCTTACTGTCAAGGCATCTTGCAGTCCTTCGTGTTAGTGTCAGACATGCCATTGAAAAGAAATGTGCAAATTTCTTTTTTTTTTTTTATTTTTCCTTAAGAAAATGTGTGTTAGTTCCAGGGTGTTCTAGTCAGTTTCTCGATTAATATGCACCTTAAAATAAAGTCGTTGCATTGAATTTCCCATTTTGGCAAAACTACTTTCTAGAAAATACTCAGAAATCTTCAGGTTCTGATGTACAAATGAGAGCAATTGCAGATCACAATTTTAGGCCTCCTGTGAGGGGCTGCCCTGTGGTATCCTTGTTACAGAATGCCCCTGTCATGGAAACATGTCTTTGGACACTTGCATTTCAAAATTTTTTGGCTTGTTACAGATGGCCTATATGTTTGGTCTGCAGGTTATTCATTTGCAGGCTAAAGTTTGGTAATAAGCATTGAAATACTCTAACATTCAGTCATGTGCTGGGATTGGGGGCTATACTGACCTGTTGGTTCACAGACAATTTTGTGACGTATCTGATTCAGACAAATAAAGCTGTATGGTGTTTAAGGTCTTCAGGACCAAAACACAAAAACTCGACCCCTTTTTTTTAGTATCTCCAAACCTAGTTTGTCTATATGCCTTAGAGGTTGGCCTTAGTGTAGCTCCTCTTCTAAATAAGTTCTATCACTTTTAGGCATTTTGCCATTCTTTTTGGTGAAAGGCATGTCTTGTTGCTGTTTCCTCTGCAATCTACGTGTGCTTTTTTCTCCAGATATGTGTTTTTACTTAGTGTTCATTGTAAGGGATACAACAATGAAATAACATATTCGGGATAGAGACTGCTCTGTAAGGTTTCTTCAGAGGGATGCAGAAAGGCATGCAAAAGAAGGAAGTCTACAATCTACAGCAGAATGGTCATAGTAACATGGGTATGAAAAAAATAAGGTCAAATTTTATGTTGCTCCTAAATGGAGAAGAGCAGGATTTCTCGGAATTAAGGACAAAATCCCAAGGGATATGGGAGTTAGTCATCCGTAATAAGATGGTGCATGAAAAGAATCTGAAGTTTGTGGAGGCTTCAAGCTAGTTTTCTGCACTAACTAGCCCACTTTTTGGGTAATCACCATCCAAATCTATTGGCTTATTTCCGTTACCTGCATTTTTTAGTTTGATCACTAGAATTCCTAGTAGATACTGATTTCAGTATTTTGAGGTAAAGGATGTTGAAGGACCACAGCAGTTATCTTTTAACTTGTATTTAAATCTCCATATTGTGAGGTACCTGTTTCCTTTTTGAAAGAACAGTGAAATACAGGCACTTGATATGTAGGCAGAGGTTTATTTGTGGTCAAACAGTTGTATTTATTCATCTCTAATCTGTTTGCTTTTTCTTGTGAACAGGAAGAGAATTTGAAATGCATGACAGTGTCAAGGAACATGATGATGTCAGTGACTCATATGTTTACTCTAAAACATACTGTGAATGGGTTCCATGCTAACTGGCAGGGGTATGACTTCAGTGAAATTCTGGCTATTTGAAAAGCAAGGCCTGAATATACAACAACAATTAATATGAGATCTTTCTGAGTGTGCCTTGCACATTCTGCTTGTGGGATGCACCAGAGGGAACTTTGCCCAGTGCAGTTAGGAGTGCTCATGCCACCAGCTCCGTCATTGCTCCAAAATCTTCCGAGGGTGAGGCAAGAAAAATGAATACAGCGGTCTCTGTTGCCTCATTTCTGTCCAGCCACAACAATTTTGCTCTTGAATTTCAGATCAGAACTGCAACCGTAGGGAGTGCCAGGTCTGATGTGATGGACACACCCAGGGTGTATGCTGAGGGAGTATCGGGTTTGTAACTCCTGCTCATGATGTTTCATTAGTTTATCTTAGAATAGAAGAGTATCTCCTAGCTCATCTGTTTTTACCCTTAGCTGCCTGGACTGTAGGACTGAAAAGGAAACTGCAGTTATCTTCTACAAATGCAAAATCTGGAATCAATTATCAGGGGGAAAAAAACCCAAAACAAAAAAACCCAAACCAATCTGAAAATATTAACTGTAGTGGCATTCAACTGAATCTTGTTTATACGGGGCTGGGTGTAGGTACCAGCGAGGAGAGGAGAGGGAGAGGTGCAGCTGGGCATACATGAGCCAGAGCAAACAGCTGCCCTGGTGATCCCGGTGGGGCTGTATTAGCCCTTCTTATGCCGCACTAGCGGACCTATACTTATCTCCGAGCATACACCTGGGACCAATAGCAGCATGGCATCACTGAAAGTGAGCTTTTTATTGATAAATTTAATCTTACTTGAGAGGCATGTGAAAGTTGTTTTCAAGCAATAAAGAGCGCTGCTCATTTGGTCTGGTATAGCTAGTGGATTTCTCAGTTCAACCAGGAGAGATTTGGATGGGGAAGTGATGAGATGTTCCTTGCTTCATTTGTTGGTTAACAGTTATAAAAGAGCTCTTTTATACTGGCAAAACAAGTTAGAAGGTTTCAGCCTCTCATGAAAGACCTACCATACACTGTTGTTTAGACATGGTGATATTTTCCTTGGACTGCACTGTAAATTTTTCATTTTCAATTTGTTTACTTACTACTATTTTTTCCCCAAACCTCATCCTTATAAAGGAAAAACTAGGCAATATGCCTGAGATGTTTTTTTTTTTTGGGGGGGGGGTTGTTGGCTCTTTTTTTGGGGTGGTAGTGTTAAATTAAAAAATAGGATTGGGATGGGATTTTCCACCAATGCGTTAGTTGAAGTAGCTAAAATCAGTGTAGTGAATTTCTCCTATAGTATTTCAAATTTGCAGGCAGATTATATTGAAAATACACCTTCAAGTAAAAACAGACTTTTCTTTCCTGCTCTAGGTTTAAAGAAACAGAGTGTAAGAAAATGGAAAGGTGGGGTTTATGCTCAATGTATCTTCTTACAGGTACTGTCTTCCGATAGATTCACTGGTTTGAATCCTACTACAGAACATTCAGATTTCGGTAGACAACTTGTGCGGTCTCTTCCTGCATACAAAATTGGGACAACCTGGGAATATTTATGTACTGTATAGAGTTCCTTAGTACTGAGGAATGGGTGATTGTGTATTCCATGATGATGGTAATGCAGAAACAACATTGCAGTGCAGTGCTGATAAGTTTCTTTCTTTATTCCTTGCACACCCGTGTTTATGCATTGCTGTTTACCTGAAATTTTGTGAATATGACTTTCTCTGTCCTGCAAATACGCTTTTGGCTGCATGTCTGATGATACTTCCTGTCAGGTGGGACTAAATTCTATCGTCTTAGTACAATGTAAGCAACGTTGGAAAAAAGAGGAAAACTCGCTATGAAAATATCTGATTTTTAGCTATAAAATGGCAACTTTTTTTTTCTTTGAGCCTGGGCAGAATTTCCTGAGTACGTAAAAGTTGTTCTGAATTCCTAATATTCTGTAATTTTCATTACCTCGCACTGACCCAAAGTAAAGATGCTTTCCTTTGACTGAACAGGGAAAAAAAAATTGTTAATTTTAAAAATATTTTCTATTTTATACAGTTTAGCAGAAATTTTACTTTACCTTAACAATCAGCAGCAAAACTTAACTGGAATTAAAAGCAGGGAATAGCTGGTATGAAGTATTAGGAAAGAATGAATGAATATGTTAAAGGTACTCCAGACAACGTCTGTGAACCAGTTTGCAAAATAAAACTTCATGTGAGTTTTCTCCAGTCGGGTATACATATTTTTGCTTATTGTCTATTGATTTACAGGTCTTTTCTCGTAGGGGTTTGAGACATTTTTTTAGTTAGTGCGTACTTTCGTGTTCAAACCCCAATATGATAATTTTATGGTCACCTTTAATATTTGCTTAAAATGAATGAGTCAACTTCTGTAATACAAATGGATGAGCACATGAATATTGCAAGAACATGTATTTTGGATATTCCCCTGGCGCCCTCCAACTGACTTGTTTGGGTTTTGTTTTGTTTCTTTTTAATTTGGGTTTTATAATGTTTTAAAGTGGTAGTTTGTCAAGGGTTAAATAGGATTGTTACCTGAAGTTTCATAGGCAGAAAATAACCTGAATTTTTCTTGTTCCTGGAAGCCAGTTTAAGAACTGTTAACACTTCGTGTTCTGTTCTGGTTTTGAGATGCTAATGGAATTGTGAAGAGCAACTGGCAAGCCTCTTGGGGCACTGGCTTCCCTTATTGCAAAGCAGGGAAGTTATCTGTACCTGAAGCTTTTATTTAATTTTAATCTGGGATAAGCTGAGTGACCAGTTCTACTAGCCACAAAGCCAAAAACCTGCAACAGCCTTTAACTTACCTTCACATGTGAACGCTGTGTAATTCTTGTTGTTTGCCTGTTTTGGAACAGTACAAAGCTTCCTCCCTTATCCCTTTCTCACGAGACCTGGAAATCTAGCCTTTTATAAAGGTCATGCATTAAAAAAGTGATGATTATTTCTCAGGATATACCTTTTATGAGTGCTTTCTTAAAAGCAGGAGGACTTATCTATGATTTAGTCTTCACACTTACATAGCAAGTAGCTGTCTCCATGTGCTGTTTCACAACTTGCTGTGATTTAACCTGCTTTTTTTTCAGGCTTGTCCTCTTTTCTCTGAGCTCAGAGTACATCTTAAGGTGACAGCATTTACTGTGTTACAAGTTGGAGGGAAAGAAAGATCAGACACTTTGTTCAAAAGGAAGTATTTATAGAAGCACTGCAATGTACAAATACTTCATCTCTAAACTCTAGCATTCCCCTTGAGACTGGATAAGATTTTTTTCCTTGAGCTTGCTTTGCAGAATTGTTTCTTTGCACTTCTTGTCTCTTTCCTCTGTTACATGTGTAAGTTTAAGTGTTTCCAAATTCCTGCTTGATTTACAATGTGTTATTCCCACCAGTGGCTTAGTTGGTAATGGCAAGATCATCACATAGTAGGCATAAAGCTTCAAAGGCACCGACATTTGTGTCATGCAACTAGAAGTAACTTTGGTAAATGCAACCTTTGCCTTGCTGCAGATGTATACAGCCAGGCAGGGTGGTATGCCTGGTCACATGAGATTCTAGATGAATAAAGTATATGTAAAGTTGTCGGTAACTTTACTTTTTAACTACTGTTGTCTGCCGGAGTTCCCCAATTATCTCTGCTTTATTTGAAACAATACTTTTGTTTTCTTTCTTTGTCCAAATCTACAGGCTTTAATGTATTCATACCTTATACATGCAGTTCCTATATTCTCTCTGGATGTGATGTTAAGCTATGGGGCTTCAAAGTCCACCAAATCCAGTATTTATTGCTATGATTTTAGTATTTTGTTTTAGTTCTAGGATTCTTCTGCTTAGCTCATGGGAGAAAGACCATGATCAGCAGCTACTGTGATGCCTTTTTGTTTGGAGTTAGGAATATTACCTCTGTTTTATCTGCATGGCAAAAGGATGTGTTTTGAATTGATGTATTTTTTAGATTTTTGATTAAAGGTTAGAATGACACAATAAGCCTGATGCCAAAATAATCATGTGACTTAACTTTTTGTTGATATTTAGCCTTTTTCCCTGCTGTGACAGTAATGCCTGTATTTATGCACATATTTGAGTAAGACTGATTAGATTGCATGAGAATTCAAATAATTATTTCCCTTCTTTCACCTTCCCAGAAGCAAAAAG
Source organism: Burhinus bistriatus (assembly GCA_013397275.1). Taxonomy (NCBI): domain Eukaryota; kingdom Metazoa; phylum Chordata; class Aves; order Charadriiformes; family Burhinidae; genus Burhinus; species Burhinus bistriatus. The sequence continues at coordinate 924,381 of VYXH01010341.1, forward strand.
AGTCAATGTAAATGAGCCACAGCAGTGTCCTGCAATGCCCTCCAAAATTCAGTCACTTATTGATTGTTTCTCTATTATTCTGTAAGTAGAAAGGAAGAAGGAAGTTTGCATTTTATTTACATTTTAGAAAGTCAGGTAAAATGAGAAACTTAAGTCATTGTAATGTAGATTTGGTTATATGAAAGAAAAACTGGGGAAAAAAGCCCCTTTATTTATAAATAATTTATTTGTATGTGAGAAATAGAATAAAGTAGAAAAACTTGATTTTGTTGGTGGTGAACTGATAGTTGACCAGCCTGTGATTTGAAAGGTGCTGAGAATAGCTTGATTACTATAAATGACTCGGGCAGCAATGGCCATGTGGATTGCAGTAGGGCGCAAATAAAAGCTGCGAATGAAACATCTAGGGCATCTGAAATGCAAATATCCACCACTTCTGGACTGACTTGTCAACATCTTGTGCATGAATGTATTTATATGTGGGTTTGCAAATGTAAGCAAAAGGTATCTGAAAGAAACATTGCTGTTCCAGAATGGTGAAATTGGATAGTGCTCTGGCTACAAGATGTACTGAGTGCTTGACCTCCAGCAAGAACTGAGACCACAAGTGAGCTGCAGCTCCTATCTCGCCATGAAGGCCAAGCATTCTTCTTGCTGCAAGCATGCAACCAGAAGGTAGTACATGGATCTCTTTAACAAAGTTTCCATTTGAGTTTACAGAGTTCATCCGGTATCTTCTTGTGCTCTGTACAGGTCCTTAATGTTAACTCCCTGCATTTGTTGCCCTTAAAACAGAACAAAGCAGATGCTATTTCATCATCAAGCACTGGATATGAAACACTTGGAAAAAGGTGTTAAAAGTATAAGCACCAAAACAGGAAAAACTTGAAGATTTGAGGGGCAATTTGTTTCATATATGCTATAGTCTTTGCTCCTAAAAGAAACCTATTTTTGTCTTATCACTCTGGATTTGTAACTTCTATCACAATAGTGAGATATTTTAGTATCTTTAATGCCCAGTTTCTACATAGATCACTTCTTTAAAGTAGCTGTCACGTTAATATGCCCCAAAGTGCCCCTTCTATCTGAATGATGTACAATCCCTGCCTGTTTCCTGGAATCCAGTCCTCTGTTATGGCCAGATCCACTGGAATAAGATGCTATGAGCACCTAACTTTGGAGTAAGGTAATGCAGAAGTCTGAAGGTTTTTTTCTGATGCATTAGGTTGCATGATGACTTAATCTATGGAAGGCTCTTTTCTATGTAAGCTACACTTCCAGGTCTTTCCCTGTGACTGCATCTAATTAAGAAATATGTTGTTTTCTTCACTTGCATAGTGTTTGTGGTGTTCTGGTATGTCTTTTGTTCTTCTGAAGCATCAGTAATTCACTTACCAAAAGAGAATATGATAGGTTGAGTTACACGTGACAGCCAAGTTCCTTCAGATACATATCACTTCTCAAGCATAAGTAATGGTTCTTGCTGATGTGAGTCCTCTATTGAGGGTACTTACAGAATGTTTTCAAATACTTGTTAAAATTAATCCCAGTTTACTATAACTTTGAAATACGAAAACATTGGTTTTTTGCTGATATTTTTTTTTTTTCTTTTCTGCATACCTGATTTTGTCTTTCTTCATCTATCATTCTTTTTAGGAGCACACATAAGTATAGAACTGTAGAGATGTCTGTATGTGTATGTATTTAGATCCATGGAAAAGATTTTGGATTCTGGTTCTCTGATAAAGTGCATCTGCTGCTTAGGTGGCCTTCTCTGTTTGTTACTACAGCAGCTATGCTCTCAATTCTTTGTAACAAGGCTTAAAATTTACAGATTAATTTGCTTCCCTTTGTAAAGCCAAGACACTTTATAAGATGTAACTTGCTGTCTCTAACTTCAGAGCTAATGATGTCTTCTAGATACTAAGGCATTGACATGATGTGACTTATATGTGGAAACTTTCTTTTAAGGGCTGTATGTCTTCACATGGGAGCCTACAAGTCATTTACCTGTTCTTATCTGTCTATTGCTGCTGAAATTGGTGGTAGCATACTGTACAGCAGCAAATTGCAATTCGTTGACATCATATGTATTCTTTTTCCACCTTCCTCCTCCCCTATACAGTATCAAGTCACTGCATAACATTATTAATTTATGGCCTCTTCAGGGCGTAGTAGTCATTTGATAAGATCTGCTTTGATCTACAGGGAAATTACTGGTATTTCAATCAGTAAGAACGATACCCAGTGAGAAGTATACTAGTTATCCTTGCTAGGTTGCAGACAATTAAAAATCCTTAATACCCTATTGATTTCCCTTGTTTTAAAAACATGAATTTGTTCCCTAGAGCAAGATAAATTAGGTATTTACAATTAGTATGCTGTATGTGTGTGACAATTATGTTTATAATCCAGTTTAAAAATTGCTGAATGTCACCTTTATCATTATTTTATGGCTTTCTATATATGGTATTTCTCTTTTAGAAGTTACTTAGAAGTTTCTTTTTAGACATATATTAATATAATTCATACGAAAATGTACGAAAATATTTTATAAATTAATATTGGGGGCATTTTTAGGAGCTAAACATAGTTTAACATCTTTTAAAGGTAAAAGTTTTTAGTAGACAGTTGTGAGCCGTCACTTTGTGGATGGTCAGCTCAGGGCATAGTAGGTCTTAGTTCATATATTGCAGGACTTGGATCTACTGATCTAAAGAAAAAAAATATTGGGAAGGGAAAAATAAATTGCAGTGTCTCAAATAGGAGACATGCTTACTTACCCTTTATAACTGGTATTACCATCCCTCCCCCTGCAGTTTTGACTAGCTGTGTCTGTATTGTTTCATGTGGATCATAGCCCTCTTGATCTGTGTCAGATGTACTTTTATTAGGCTCTGGTTGGGTGGCTATGTGTTGGATGTTCTGGGTTAGGCCTTAGTGTACCTGGTGGTGTGATGGAAGATGATTTTGTTTAAAAAAAAATCCGATTTCCTTGTTTAGGGATTGTTAGGCATCAGATAATAAAAATCCTCAACAGGAACAGAAACTTGGGAAAATGACTTGTGGAAATGCATATGATTAATATTGTAGCTCCCTGGGCCAATTTTAATCCAGCCTGAATTGACTCAGTTACTGCCAAAAACGGTAGTCTTGTACTCCCTCTAGCTTCTTGCTATCATGGGCATTCTAGTGGCTGTTCTGTAAACGTGGCTGGAAACTGCCTTGTGCTAAAACTAACCTGCCAAAGAAGACATTTCAGCTTCCAGTTGAGTTGGCTCTCTTGATCTGGCTCACGATGTCACCAGCTGGCTGTTGGTGACAGCACGTAAAAGGGCTGAGAGAGTAGGAAAAGTCAAGGCTTCTTTCCTCTGCAGCTTCCACTTGCTCCAGACAAACATAAGCCTGGAATTACCCTCTGACAGTTTAACCTGGAAGGGCAAAACTAGGGTTTGTTGTGCCACTTGGATGTTCGTGTCCAAGTGTTGGGGGTTTTTTTGGTGGTAGGGTTTTTTTGTTATTTTTGGTTTGGTGTTTGTTTTTCGTGGGGTTTTGTGTGGTGGGGTGGTTTTTTTTTTTGGCAAGTGTATCCTTTTGGGGAGTCAGGCCTTCATGTGTGGTGGTGTTGTGGGGTTTTGGGTTTTTTAAAAGACGGTCCCTTTCCATTAGTGAGTAATTGGGCAACTAGCTGAAATCTTGTTAAAATGCAATAGCACAAAACGAAGTATGATTCCCTAACGATGACAATGAACTTGAATGTGTGGAAGTGTATGGTATTGGGCTGTGGGCTGGCTGCCTTGAGGGATGCCTCATTTCACTGGGTGTCCCCGACAGGAGATCCTCTGACCCTCAGCTTGCCTACCTCGGTTATGTCTCTTGGAAATGAATAATAATTTTTGTTTCACAAAGTGTGGTAAGGAGGAATGCTTGAAGATTCCAGTAACTTACACGTGTAATATGGCTTAGTTCTGGCCTGTAACATTGAACAATGTCTTCCGTAACCCATGCAAATCCAGTATGCTAGTATAGCTTTTGGTTTTCTGTGATTAGTGTAGTAAACTTTATGTAACTCTGACTATGACCCGCTTAATGATTTTACCAAACTTTCTGTCTTGAAAAGAGAGTGTTTAATCAAAATTGCAATATGAAGACAACCAGGAATTTGTAAGTATTTTGTTCTCAAACCCTGAAGTCATCGGGGACTGTTAACTCCAAGAGTGTTGTTGAGACTTAGTCTGCATACTTAAATATGACAGAGATTGAGTGAAGGTTGTATTTTGGGGGATTCAGAGCCAGATAGGTATAAGAAGGCAGCTTTGCAGATGTGAATGCAGCAGCAGTATTTCCCAATTACTTTTTAATTAAATTATTTGAATTCGTTACATGTTCAGTACTTTGATTGCTAAAAGGCATTGTCAAATGTTTTTATTAAGGCATCAGCCTCTTTAACCTATGAAGGTTGGTTGATAAACATCCTCTATTACTATAAACATCCTCTTGACCATCTGCCAACTAAGGCTTGAAAGGAAGGAGGAGGAAGGTAGGACCTTTTACTTGAGAGCTTGTTTTAAGGCAGATATCCCATTATGTATGTATTTTACTGAGAAACAGATGGTTTATGAAATTTACCTAACAAAAATACAACAGAAAAAAAAAAAATCCCTTTGTGAGTCCTGCAGTGTGGCATTTTTTCTGTAATTAAGAAAATATTAACACCTGTAGTTAATGGTAAGTTGTTTGAAATTTCTCAAATACAAGGACATATTTATAAAATTTTGAAGTCCACAAAAAATTCTGAAAAGAGAGAGTAAGCTTCAGCCAGTAATTTGAAGTAAGGGGTTTGGCATCTTGCTGTTCTCCTGTTTCATCCTCTTTTCCTTCCAGATCTAGGCACAGTCTAGGCCTCACAGGTGTCTCTGGCCCTTCCTCTCCCTGCCTGACGCAGGGTGGAAGGGTTTCAAGGACTTAAGTCATGTCATCAGTCGCACATCCGAAGGGTTTTTTGTTGTTTTAAGTTACCTTTATTTTGAAGGGGTGTTTTGTTTTAGTTACATTGGTGTTCTTTATTTACCTCTGATGTTCATAATTACAGCTATTTCTTTTTCCTGAAATGATCCTTTCGTATGGACTGTAATAGTTTTCCTTTCATTCTATGCACAGTTAGTTAAGATTTGATTTGCAACATATTAAGACTTATTTTCTGTAACTTGTATAACGCAAAACTAAGTGACATGCTTGAGTGAGAAGAGCAGCAAAGCGCCAAATCTGTGAGCACACCCTAGCCTGGCGGCATGCTTTGGTGAAGGTGGTTTTCCTTCAGAGCCTTGTGCTGTGTTGATATTCCTGTCCTCTCCTCAGTACAACTGTTTGCAGCCTGCTGCCCAGTGCAGGAATCACAAGGAGCATTCTTTTGGGGAAAAGCAGACACTTCCCTCTGGAGAAGTGCACTCAGGTAACAGTTGTGTTTTTGGGTGAGGCTCTTGATAGGAGATATTTTCACGTGTTGAGTCTAGATATGAGGAAAGGAACCCTTCACTGATACCAAAACATTTCAGAAAGCCAGGGAGGTGTGAGGAATACTTATGATCAAGGTATTTTTGTGTTTGAAAACAACCTGAGATTGTAAATTGAGACCCTGTTGCAATGTAAGGAAAGAACTGAGTGAGCAGTGTGATAGGAGTCCTTTCTCCTCTGGAGAAAACTTTGTGTTATTATTGACAGCTTTTCTAGGGTATCTTACCAGCTATTTTGGGTAAGCAGTGTGCAACTAATCTATGTGGAGATAATGTTTGTAAAATTCTTAGAAATGTGTTAAAAATCTATGCATCTCTAGAGTGCTGTGTGAACATGATGATTGCAATCCTGTGCCAGAGGATGGGTTTGCTTCCCTGTGGTGTCGTCCCTCTACCAGTGGCGTTCTGTTTTCTTAACACTTGGGCTTTATGTGGCTGTGATGGTTGAAATACTGATGATGGGGAAGTCCTTTTAGGTCATCATCTTACAAAATATGTGGTTCCCTCTAAAATATCATAAAAATACATATCTTTAGATTTGGAAACCTTCCCTTGTCAGGAGAAGACCTTTCTGTTTACCAAATCAAAACCACAACTGCTAATTATTCTGTACCCAAATACTGAAGTGATATATGGAATGGTGGATCTCTTTATTCTGAATTTCAAATAGCTTTCCATGTAACATGCCAATAATACTGTATTTTCCAAATACTTGAGTCTGGGCAGCAAATTGTTCTTGGATGTAATTGCTAGATAACCATTTGTGACCTTTCTAAAAACTAGTTCAGCAGAGCAGTTTCTCATATGAATTATGAGATTACTTGCCACAGGTCAGGAGGAGATCCATTAACAGAGTGCACCATTCTGGACTGATTTGATTTGTCTCCCATTGATGGGACATCAGGACTGCAGAAGCTCATCTTCAATTCCCCTTACATCAGTCATGCTAAAAAAGGAAACTGTGCCATGTGTGGTAACTAGATCTGCTGCCGTTTTTTCAAATGCTTCTGCTGAATCTCTTGGAATAAGAGTTAAACTATATCCAAACCTAACTTCAGAGTGTATTGACAGATTTTAAACTTGCTTGTACCTGGTAAAATTAGTATTTTAGCTAAAGTTCAGGTGTTTTTTTCCTCAAAATCGATGAATAGTTGTCTGGGGTAACTAATAAAGCCAGTGGGATGAGATCTTTTGTTCGGGTGTCTCGGAGCTCAGCACTTTCTCTTGGTAATCACTGTTGTAGCAGTATTGGATAGGATCTATATTTTCCTAGCAGAATTGAGAATTTTCCTCCTTGGAAGCTCGGAGTGCGGAGGTGTGGCCATGCTGGCCTGGCGCGAGCCTGTGCAGCCCCTGGAAGGGCGAATCTTGCTTGGTCCTCCCCCTGCTTCAACTCAGCTGCTCCTTCCTACCTCCTCCACTTACAGCTGTGTGCAGCTGCAGGGTGGGCTGAAGCAAGGGATTGATCCTGCTGAAAGCCAACACTTCAAAGAAGGGGGGGAAGAGAGCTCTCCCCCACCGTCAGCATACACATGCTTTATAATGGGTCTGACTGGCCCTGTATGGCCTTAGTAGGATGTTTCTGAAATCAGCTGTCACTTGCAGTATGTCTGGTTTTTTATAAGCAGGATTTGTTAAAGTTGTGCTTGTGCCCCATGTCCCTGCTATAGATTGTTTGAATTCCACGTGATGCATTACTAATGTTTTCCTTCTCATGCTTTTCCTAATCCTGGCAGAAGCTAACCATCATGCATTTGTAGTAATGGTGCTGTCACGTTGTTAGGATTGGGTAAAATCGTTTAAGGCCTGCCTTAGGCTCCTTGTAGATGCTGCCAGTGGAGGTTAAGGATCGTATAATGATCCTATAGATTTTCAAAATGGGTCTCCAAATATATGGGGGGGGAGGGGGGGGCGGAATTTGCTGTTGGTTAATTCAGATTGCCACTATACAGCTGAGATGGTCTTTTCTGTGAAGTATTCTCCTATTTGTGAAACAGTTCCAAGCTTTGTGTATTCTCAAGACAGTGCATTTTGAAGCTAATCTTGAAATTGAAAAATTTTAAATACAGCTTACTGGGTTTCACTGCAGGCATGCAAGCAAGCCTTTTTAGATAGGAATAATATCAGCAGTATCTCAGAGTGATTACTTGTCACCGAGTTGGTTTGTTCTTATTTAATTTAAGAGAATAACCATTTATTTTTTATTTTTTTTTTTTACTGAAGTCGTGTACGTAGTCAAAGGAATGGCATGTAATGTGGAGTCCATACCTTTTACCTAATAGAGGTCATTTCTAGCTCTCCTGTTAGTACAGCTTACTGAGCTGTGCAGCGTTTCAGTTGTCTGATATGAATGTACAGATATTTTTATGTAAAACTAAAGAACAGCCTGTTAATTTTTTCCATCAAGATTTATAGTCACTTTTTATTTTTACATTCAACTGCTGGAATGTAAACCTTTGCTGGCATGTTTGTTTGAATGAATCACCGGAACAGGCTTTTCTCAAGGCTTTTATTTAGAAGAGTAGTCATGTTCTGCCCTAAAGGATATAAGGAAGCAGGTGAAGGATTGATTTGTTCCTGTGTATCCTTGACTGTGATGGACAATGACTCAAATGGACTAGAGCACAAGACAGTATTTGGATTGTGAAATTGCTGAAAAAGAAATTTTAATTAGTAATGGGTACAGGTTTTGTTGTTCTGTTACTAATTCTTGTATATTTGAATTTGTTAGCCTGGCATAAGATTAGAGATTTTTCTCCTCTCTAATGGAAATCTCTGGTGTACAGAGCATATTTGATTAAGAAGCAGACGTGGATAGTGGGTGATTCTGGGTGGTGGGTGAGTAGGGCGCTTCTGCTGTGGCTGAGATGAGCTGCCAAGAACACCATGGTTACCTTCTGGAGGAGTGCTGCTGCTGGCGGAGGTGTCACGCCTCCTCCACGGGTTTCTGTGGCTTGGGGAAAAATAAATAATTATTTACTGGCCTTTCTAATTGCCAGTGTTATGTCTCCTACATATCACATCTTTTTTTAGTTTTATGTTCTGTAACATTTGTAGCTTCTGCAACTTCAGTAACTGCTGTTTGATTACATTGGCCTGGTGTTGCAGGTTTGAAGTTACTAAGGTTCCTCACCCTTTCTTTAAAGAGTATCTTTTTGTAAAGTAAAAGTAAACCCAGTTTTCTGTGTCTAAAGAAACAAAAAACCCCGACAAAACCTACATTATCACCTTTATGCTATGACATTACATTAAGTCACTTTTTTGCTGCTCTTGTACATCTAGGTTGTGGTTTTTTCCCCTGCAGTAATGAATACTTACTGGAGAGTCTCAATTTGTGTCTAGCCTTTTAGTATTCCTGTTAAAATCATGAGTTGTTCAACAATGGATTTTTCTCTGTATCCAAGGGTATTAATTACAAAGTGTTTTAACTTCAGTAGTTGTAAATAAACAAATATGCTATTTTAGCTCCCTCCCTCTGCCAAAAATAATAGCAAAAAATCCTGTCTTCCTTCTGTATTCATCTCCTAACTTGAGTTCAATCTTATATCTTGTAATTACTCATTTACCTTCTGACCATGGTACTTTAAACAATGATGCATCCAGTGTCAGGGTCTGTGTCAAGGTGGTATGTGTCATGTGACATGCTGTCCATCAATGTGTCAGATAGTTGCTTTGACAAAGACAGTTTTTCTTAAGACTCTTGAGTATCAAACTTATTCCAGAAATTAATTCAAAATACCTAAAGTAATCTACCTGAAGTAGCATAATTTCTCAGTGCTTCTTGCACTAAAAAAAGCACAAAAAGTATGTATTTGTGAATTCATGCTTCTGTATGTTTACTGACAAATAAGAGAATCCTATAGTGAGTGCCAGACATTCAAAATCTCTTCATTTTTAACAAAAGAAGAAAAGATGTGGACCAGATTCTCAGCTATACCTGGTCAACTTGGGCGCAACTGCTTCTGTAATCGTGAGTCCACCGTAAGAACAGTGTTTGAGTAATTATGTAGTACACAGATGTGGACTGGGTAATTTTTCTGGCCTTGAGTTCAACAGTTGAAGCTGAGAATAGACTTTCATGAATCCTTAATAGTTAGCTATGTTAATAGTCTCTGGATTCACGAGGTACTTTCTTACATTTATCTTTTGGTTTGGGTTTATTAAAAGTAGTATGTTCAGAGTGTTCTGTAACTCTCTTCTCTTCCTTCCCATGGATGAATGAGCACCGTGTTCGCAAAATGTTACATCTCATTTTATTAGTGAAACTGCAGCAACTTTGGAATGGACAAGAATCAAGGCAGATTCCAAAACTCATTTGTTCAGATAAAAATCTGATGTTGAAGAGTCTGCTGCTGTTCATGACTGGACATGTAGTTCGAGAAAAATTATATTAGCATTGAATTTTCTTTATTCTGTGTAATTTTGCTAATATTCTTGGAAATGTAAAAGTAGCTGGTTCTGCTGCAAGTCAAATATTTTCTCATTTGAAAATGAATATAAAATCTAATTTGTTTTTCCTCCACCCTTTCTCCTCAGAGATCTATCAAATTACCCTCTGTTTTAGATTCAAGCTCTTCATGAAAATTAATCATTCTGACCCCTGTGAAGTAAATATTATTTTCATTAATGGGAAAATTGCAGAACAGACAAGTAAAATTGCTTGTTTGAATTATGCAAAGCTCTTAGACACGTGGTCAAATTGCTAGACTGCGCCTGGTTTCAATAACTTCTTTACAAAACTTTTTTATGTAAGCTGTAATAATATTGATGCCGTCTAAGCAGACAGAAAAATGCTGATTTTGTTTCCTGAAGAGTTTCATGAACAAGGGGATAACTGTGAACTATTGTTTATAGAACAGTGTATCTCGAAATGTGGATAAATGAGCTATCTACTGAGAAGAGTACAAAACTGTTTGTAATTTTCCTGGGAAAACAGGCAAAGAACCCTTTTAAATTTTATCTTAACTTGGCAAAGAGCGTGAAGGTCCTTGAATGGGCAAAGCAAGCCCTACTTTAATGCAAATCACCAGGTCTGCCAAGTGAGTCAAATGGGTGTGGAGACCTAAGGTGCTTCGATTTTATGGAATACCAGATTATCAGTTCCCATGAAATGCAAGTGAAACAGAGGCTTCTCCACTGAAAATGGAAACCTTGGGTGCGGCAGGAGAGAATATCTTGAATTACTTTTGTCTCAGTAGGATGGAAGTAATGAGTTCTGTTTTATCTGAAAGGTGGTGTGGATGAATGCTTTCTTTTCCTTGAAGGAAGGCTTGTAACATAGGAAAGCAGAAGTTTGGTTACATATGCAAAAAACATTCTAGCTAAAGAATTGTCTTTTTATCTTAGTTGAATTTTGAATTAGGGATAGAAGAAGATATGATTTATGGCGTGTGAAACTTCTTAGAGATTACTAGGATTTTCAGTTTGACACAATTTCAAAGCTTTTGAAGACTGAATAAATTCTCAGCGGAGTGGAATTTTTCATATGCTCTTGGATATTTTGAAAATATAGTGATGTAGTTAATGCCTCTTTTAATGAATTTTACAGGCAGCATAGATCTATACAACTTTTATTGTGATGCTTCCTTCTGTAGCAGGTGTATGGTGTACATTTCTGTTGTGCTGTGAGGGGAATTGGAGGCTTGTAGAAGTGGTGCTCACAGCACATACGCAGTTAACCGGAATCTGCATTTGGATATTCCTGGCTTAAACACTTTTTGTGGTAAAGGGTAAAGTAGTGGAGTTTCTGCAATACGTCAGTATATTGTGAAAGACTGGGGAAACTTGATTTCATGTTTTGTTTGTTGACAGATGTTAGTACATGCCAGTGGAAACCCACTGGATCAGCATATGCAGATGCTGTTCAGTGGTGGCGCTTCATGGCTTTCAGTGCACTGTTAGGCAGTCCTCTGCCTTTTTGTTTTGGGTATCTAATTTCTCTAGGTAATGTATTGTTGCGTACATTATGTGTATTATCAGTTCACCAAAGTGCTGATGAAAGCCTTCATATACAGAGGAGTCATTATGGTCATTTGCTAGAAGTTGGAAGACTAATATTTCTCACTGCCAACTGGCTGCTGGATGACCTTGAACAACTCCTTTTCTTTTTCTTGCCTTGATTTCCCTTTCTTTGTATTTGGTTTAATGATACTTACCTTATCTGCAAAGTACTTTGAACCCTTATCAGTGGAAAGCTTCCTAACAGTAGCATATTCTCTATGGTGCTTCCTCTGTTTTCATTGACAAGCAGCTTTAAAATTCCAAATACAGAAGTCAGTTGAGATGCCAGCTCAGTTTTTAATTTCTTTTAACAGCAGTCAAGTGGATTGAAATTACATGGGGAGGGGGGCAAAATGGAAAAGGAGTGAGCTTTCAAATTGTGAATTTGCAAATTCTTTGCTAAATTTGCCCGTTACCCTTGCTCCCCTAGTATTTTCTGCCATAGACAGATTATTAGTTCTTTGCTTGGCAGCAGTAACTCCTTATGTGCTGGAAAATCCTGTCCTCTTACAGCTTAGCTGTGACAGAAAGGTAAGCTGAAAAATAAGCAATAGGATAACTTTTCTGAAGAGAAAAACTTAACTTTTAAAGAAAGAATATTGGACAGCAGAAAGCATGGGTCACTATTTCATGGGGGGCGGGGGGGGGAAGCGGCCTTTTTTTGCATTTGTTGTTGGTTTTCTCCATTTCAAACGTAAGTACTTGCATTTCTTCCTGTAAAGAGCTTACTGTTGTCAGGACTAACTCCAAAGTTCACATTTTCATGGTTGTGCTCGGTAAATTCTTTGATGTTTCACTTCTGTTAGTTCAGCACTGGACAAAAGCATTAGCTCATAGATGAGAAGCTCTTCCCAGTCAGTAATATCTTCTTGGTACAGGTATTTTACTTGTAGGATGTGCAGTTGTACTAAAGGTAAACATAAAGCCATTTATACGCTATTACAGTCATATGCTGTGTGGCTAGAAAAACTGCCCTCAGTGTGAAAGTGTGTAAGCTGTGGTGGCTGTGAATAATAAGGAAAGGTTATGCTTTACTGCACTAAAACGATGTTGTGAACATCAGAAGAAGCCTTTTTAGGTGACGTGAAATTAAGTGAAATTTTGTTCCATTACCCTTTTTGAGAAAAATGTTAAGAATTACAGTAATTGACTCCTGTTGACAGGGTAGCAAAGGAGTTAATGAATTAAGTGTAATATTACTAATTCTGACTGATGCTGTGTAATTATGATGTCAAAGGTATTTGAATTTGTATCAGAATTCTAATTCACCCATGATGAGAGCAAAAAACTAACACACAAAATGAGAAAATCCAGACACCCCCACCCATCTGAGCTGAATCTCCCTTCATTCAGAAATTGAAATATAATTCAATTTCAGATCTCTTTCTGTACTACTATTTCACAAAATGGTATGAGAAGGTAGAAAAGGTTTCACTAGTTCAGCTGTCTTCCTTGTTAGTAGCGTATCTCTGAGAAATTCCTGAAGGTCTTGGTATCTGAAAAGCAAAAGGTAAATATTCTCTCTGAATTTTGATGTCAGCAGCAGCAGAGAATCCCCTGACAGCCCTCCATGCTCTTCTAGGGTTTTTTGTTTCCTAATAGCCTTAGTCTGACTGGAGATTTTAGAGTCTGACAGTAAAAAGCAGCCTTCCAAACTACCTTGAGCTGTTCTGTTCTCACTAAGAAGAAATAAGATTTCATTTTACCAAAAAGTGAAATTTATGGAAGAATACAAGAGATCAGATTATTCTGGCAGTGACTCTTGAAGCAAATGTTCTTTAGCTTGACAAGCTGCGCATGAAAGGATACACTTTATTAGGATGCAAATTGTATGTATGTGATTCATTTGTTGTGTAATATTTTCGTGTGTTTTTGGTTTATTAGAATTATACATGTATTGGTATGTAGAGAGGCTTTATTAACATGCCAGAAGTAGCATTTCACTGTTCACCAGGGTGGAAGTCAAGATGGCTATAGTTTGAGTTTAATATATCCCTTTTTTTATAATAAATGACTCCAGTTTTCCTAGAATAAAGGATTTCAGTTCTTACTACTTTTTATAGACCTTTATTTTTTTTTGTACTTGTTTCTACATCGACTACTTTTCTTGCTTCTGTGTTTTTCACTGTTTCACATTCATTGTTTCAAATCCTCCTTTTTTCTGGAGGTTTTGCTGCTGCTGAATTTTACACCTCCCTTTGGATACTTCATCCTTTCCTGCCTTTCTGGCCCAGAAGAATTTGTGCCTCAGTGAGTTTCAGCAGCAACTGACTTATGTTTTAAGGGTAATTTTAAGAGCTTAGCTGTGACTTCTAAGCATGCTGCCTTTGCTTGCCATATAGGTTTGTACAAGTCACCTGGCTTGGTGCTTTTTAAAACCCTGTATTACCTGTGTTTCTGATGTGTATGAGTAATAGCCATTAGTGCTTAGCAGTCATGTAGTTGAAAAGATGTATAAAAATGGAGTTTACTTTGTAGTAACGGTATTTATCACTTTCTGGCATTCAGCATCCTCAGTGACAGCATGCGTTCGGCTGGAGATGAAACTTAGAGCCCTGTGAAAGCTTTGGTTGGAGGTGGCCTTCCATCAGGACTGCTCTGGAGGCTGTTCCCCATTGTGGCAGTGTACTGTGGGTGCAGGAATTCAGTCATCAGCTAGTCACAGGACTTTGAAAATACCAGCCTGAACGCTCAAGGGAATTAGGTGCTGAAGTCCTATCTCCTTGTGACAGAGATTGGCAAAATAGCTTGCAGGCTGATGTCCAGTGCCACGGGTGCAGCAGCATCTTTGTTTCCCTGCAGTGCATCATCTCACGTTTGTTGAAGTTCTTTAGTGAAACTTGTTCTGGCTGTCTTCATTCCTCTGGTAGTAATTACAGTAATAATCAGCTAATGCACGGATGTCAAAAGCCTTTTGTTTTTATTATGAAGGGAAAGACAGACTTATTAAAAATATTTTCATCGCTTTCTGATGGCACAAGAACACTTTATGTAGACTTCTTTATTTAGAAATTATAATGTGTATAGGTGATGCCTTTCTAAAGAAAAGTGAGAAGGATACTTTCCACTGATGCTCGTTTTTTCCTTCATTTGAAAATCTGGGTTAGTTAATAGGACATCCTGAAAGGCCTGCTCACTTTTCTTGGGAGATGAATGGACTGAAGGCTGTGTAGGCTGGGGAGGAAAATGGGTTTAAGTGTGTATGAGAAAGAAACGTCTGAGCTTCTCGTAGCTATTTTTTCAGCAGTTTCGAATACTGTTAGATTCTGCTGAGAATAAATGCTAGTTATTCTTAGTGTTTCTAGAGAGCATTCTCTTTCTTGGGGGTTTTTTTTTTTTTTTGAAAAGGCTTTGGCTACAATTTCAGTGCTTCCTAATGTTATTGATTATATAAGATTTCTGAAGCTTTGAACTGCTTTTCTGTAGGTGACTTGCTGCTCCATGAGAATAGCTTTTGCAGGACACGGCAGAGAAGTGGGGGAAGTGAAACATTCCTTGGTTAGGTGGTGGATTCTGAAATCAGGGGGATGAATCTGCAAGGGTTCCTCATGTTGCTTGTAGTACGGCATATTGACATCTGGAAAGTAGCAAACAATCCTTTCAATTCTCTTCAAGTAACACATTTTAGTTCTTTCAAGGGTGATGTAAGAAAATAGCCTTTTTCAGCAGAACCAAGTTCTTTCTTCCCTCCCCCCTTACATACGCCTACACCAGTGTTTTTTCAGCTCTGCAAGTGTTTTTTCTCACTCTCTCTGCTGTGTAGGCGGCCTTCCCAATCACAATTGAGCTTCACAGGCAATCTTTAAAAAAAAAAAAAAAAAAAAAGTTGTCTTTACATAGCTTGTCTATAATTTAGCACCAAAAAAAAATGGGGAGTTCTGGGTTAGAATTATGATGCATCTCAGTAATGCTTGAATAGGTGAAGAATTTTGCCCTAAATAAAACAAGGAAAATTTTTCTTGCCCAGAAGGCTATGATCTGTGGAAATTATTTATTTACCTGCTGCCCAGATGACTTGCCAAAATGTCAGTAGCAATCACAAGCAGATAGATTTTAAACCTTTTACTTGTTTCGTTAGACTGAGTTATAATTGAACTTTTGTACCTCAAACTTAGAATGTGATTCTACTTGAAAGAGGCAGGCTCAGTTTGTTGGTAATATGAAAGTTAAAATGCAGTTCTTCCTGGAATGTTACTTGTTTTAAACCTGAGTTTAGTTATGTCTGCCTTTTGGAAACTGCTTTTGTTGCACTTGAAGATTAATTTTTCGTGTACTGCAGCTCTTTTGATGATGGTTCTCATTTTTCCAAGATCTTAATTTCAGACAATTTTTTGTAAATAAGCCTAAACTTGCAGTAAAAAAAAAACAACTCTGAAAGCTATATTTTTAATTGCTTAAAAGAAGATAGCAATAATTACTTTCTTGAGCTCTGTTGATAACGCTATCTGGCACCTTCCTAAAGAATTTTAGTTGATGCTAATGTTCTTGCCACCAAGTATACAAACTTCATTCAACGCTATCTAGAACTGTTAAGAGAGTAGCAATGGGTGACTTAAAATTATTTGCTTATCAATCTATCAGATTTCGGAGATCATTATAATAAAATAAATAGTGCATGTACCATGGTTTTATGTACAGATTAAGCTGGCATTGCAGCTGAAAGCAGCCATCCTTGTCTGCTTATCCTGTCCTGGGCCTTTTCTGCCTCATGTCAGCACAAGTGCTTACGTAGCTGTGCAGTGAACTGGATTGGACAAAACCGGGTTGGAGAAATGATCTAGGTCTTCTCCTCCAGTCTCCTTATTTAGAATTGGGTTTTAGTCTATTTCTTTGATATGATTCACTGCACATCTCCTCTAACATGTGAGCTTGGTGGGAGTAGAGGAGGACAAAAATTGTTGGTGGTATGTGCTCTACATCCAGCTTGTGCCTCTGCAGAGTTCTTGGGACTCCAGCGTAAATCTCCATGGTTACGTCTGTTTGCCCAGTCTAATTTTAGAGGGCTTCTATCATCTACAGATGTAAGCCTTTTGTAGCAATAGACAGAGGTCAGATGTTAAGGCTAATGCTGAAACAATACAGATTTCATTACAGGACCTGGTAAATAGGAAGCATCAGCTTTGAAACCCTTTTCCTTGCTACTCTTGGAGACTTCTCAGAGAACTGCAGTTGGTGACTTTGATAAACTTACTCCTGCTCTCCCTTGCGTTTGACATGTGTGGTAGGCTTCATGTTGAGCAGTGAGGAAAGAAGTGGGCCACAACACTGCTAAATGTACCCTTTCTTTCAGGTGTAACCAAATGTTTGTTTAATCTCCAAATGCCTGGCAGAATGTGTTCTGGAAGAAGAAAACTTGGTTCAGAGAAAGGGTGATAAAAGAAAAGTTGGGATTGTTATAGTGAAAAACTTCTCATGCAGACTTTCTCAGATGAGTAAATGGGCTGCAAAAACTTAATAGGTTCACAGTTTTATAAGTCTTCATTGTTGGTTTTGGCTTCTTACAAGTACAATTTCCACAATACCCTTTACCTTTTGAAAAAGATTTCACCCGTTCGTTTCCCATTCAAATGTTGTTCATATACACAGTCTTTCTGCTTCTAGGTTTCACCATGCTATGATTGATCTGAAGCTGGTCGTGACAGCCACCGGGAGTTTTTGCTAAAGCTGCATGTGCCTGCCTTCTCGGGAATTTGGATAGGTAAGAGCGCGTGCTCCACTTTCTGTGCCATCTGACAGTCACCCATTGGAGTAGTGCTAGTTACCACAAAATCATTATTGACTTAGTGACTGCTGGTAGCATGTAGTGTTTCATAGAATACACAAGGGGTGGTCTCCAGCAGGACGGTTTACCTGGGTAGGCTGGCTGCCGCTGAGTGCCAGGCTGTATCCCAGTCTATCGCTGAATGCATCCTCTGTGTGTGAGAGTTTTTTTCAGGAGGGAGATGCAAGGGAGACTACATGGCTACTCCCTCCCTGCTTTCGACTAAGTATTTGTAGAAGTGTTCATAAAAGCAGGTTGGACTCTGTTCAGGCTGTGACAGAATGCTTGGTTTTGTCACGTTTTCTAAAACACAGTAGTTCTTGTAGGTAGTTTCTTTTAATCTACTTGTGAAACTAAACTCATGTTGTAAGGAAGAAAGGAACAATTATTCTGAATGTGCCTGATTCTTGAAAAAGACTGGCTTTTAGTACACGATCTATCCTTTCACAGAGAAATGTAATATACTTTTAGGGAGTTTGTGAAAAGATAAAAGGGATGCTGCAAGTGTGAGATGCTGCAGATGTGCCCATGCAGCCTTGCCCTCTGCCTTGTGTCAAATGCAAGTCCTTTGCAAGTGCGTAATGACCTAGTTCAAGAAGGAATATCAAGAAGGTTGGAAAATGGCAGTGTGTGGTTTTGGGGGGTGGAGGGAGCAGTGGCATTGGTTTTGCAAAGATCGGCAGGGAAGGATTTGTTTTCAGACAAATTGGCTTCCTGAATTAACTCAACATGTTGCGCAAGCCGTAGTCCTGCCTGAAGGAGGTAACCAGAATACTTGGTAGGGACTGCAGGGAGAACAGCATTGAAATCTGAATTTAGTTCAATTTAAGCTGATTTGCAACCAGGCAGTAAAAATACAGCCCCCTCCACTGAACAGGTTTTGGTGATCTGTTTATTAACAAATGTTGAAAGCTATAGGTGTAGGATATGCAAAGGAAGTCCAGTGTGGAAGTGACAAGCAGTTTAATAAACATTGCTACTAAAGAAACAGCCCTCCCTTGTTACATCAGTTCATCAGTCTGTGGGATGTCTAAAGAAACAAATAGGTTTCTTATTTGAGAGAATCTGCCCTGTAGTTGTTGGAGTTGTTTTGGACAACATTGTTGTGTTGAAAGTGTCAATTTAAATCTGTTCTTCTGAAGTACTGTCGGCAAAGCTGCGTTGTGTCGGCAGAGGACTGCTTAGCCTCTGAGGTTTGATTTATTGTAGCAACAACACATTTCCTTCAGAGGACATATATATTGGAAATAAACATGTTTGTTCATGGCTCTAGAGGAGCCCTTGGGAAAGACTGTTTTTATTATTTTGTCTTTCCCCTGGAATCATCTTACCTTTTCACTTGGCATCATCTTTAGTGTTGATTTTTACATGCAATCATTATTGTGGTTTTCTTTGATACGTAGCTCTCAAAGTTACAGATAGAGGAGAAAATGTTGTGTCTGTCTCTTTCCCGCCACACCATACGAAAGTTTGCTTTATTTTTGAAGTTTGTGGTCCCAAGAGACACATTTTGATCCTAAACACTGTGGTGTAGCAGGGCATGCACAGTGAAAAAGGGCTGTCTTGAGTGACGAAGTAAAAGCAGTCTCTTAGCTATTAATTTAACTTATTAGTGGAAAGTGCATAGTTTTTCCCCCCCCTTGCTATGTTTGGATTCCACAGTTTGTTTTTTTGTCGTATACTTTTCATAAAGAATGTCCAAGTAATTAAACTAATTTTGCCAGTGATGCTGCCACCGTGTTGTACCACTGAAATACTTACTGAAGGTGGTAAGTTTTTATTATACACGTGCAATTTTTGTTCACTAATGGAAGTTGTCTCCCAGTGGATTTTCTTAAATCGTTAAATTCCAGCTCGTGACAAATCTATTTACAGTGTTGTATTTAAAACTTAATTTGTTTCACTAGTAACGGTTCTTGTTGTTTATTAGCTCATAAGCTCATGGTCCTATATAGACCCGGTCTTGTTTACCAAAATTCATGAACAAGTTTTACATTTGGGAGTTAAACGTTTTAGTAAAAGCATATCCATGTTAACAGATAGCTTTTTTAGAAATAGCAACATGCTCCAATAAAGCTGATTTTTGCTTACGTTTCAAATATGGAATCTAACTGGAGTTGTAAAGATACGTAGGTGCAAGACATTCAGCAGCATAAACTTAGTTTTGTTAGATTCCACATGTTCTTCTGTTGATACTGACAGAACAAAACTTGTAAAATTCTGCCTACAACTTAACCTGAGACTGCTTATTTCTCCTTCACCTGCACTTAAAATAAAGAGGAGAACTGGGGGGGCGGGGGGGGGGGGGGGGGAAGGAAACACACCGNGGGGGGGGGAGAGGAAGGGATGGTCCCTGTGCCTGAGTGGCTGATGTTGATCTTAAGTTATATTTTGTAGGATAGTGTTTAAAGCTGCTGGTTTTATCTGTACTGTTCTTTTCCTGTTGACAGGTTGAAGCCCTGTGGCTTCATTTATCACTGGTAATAAGGCCTGGTTGCGTGAGGTGGAATTGGGATGGGAAAGGTTTTGCCTCAGTGATCCTTGCTCTTCCACAGGGACATGTTTAAGAGTACATGGTGCTGTGTTCCCTGTAATTGGAGATGGCAGCTGTATGGGTACCATTTCTCTGAACGGCTAGGAGGACGTGTACAGAGTTGTGTTCCTTTCTTGTGTTTTTCAGGGTTTTGTTTTTTTTTT
>VYXH01010341.1:944390-990832 GCA_013397275.1 Burhinus bistriatus
TTTTCAGAAATTTCCCCAAGGTTTAGTTGGTGATTGTACAAATGGTTTCTGTTATTAGGATTGTGTAGGTCTGTACTTAAAGCTGTTTCCCTGAGGAGTCTGAAGAAAGTTAGGAAAAACCCCTGCAATTAGTGCTTGCAGTCTTGGCCTCCTTAGGTGTTGCTTGGGGAGTGCATGTACATGTTTTGTATGCACACGTGTACCTGTGCACTCAGTGCACCTGAGAGACAAAGGAAATAGGGGTATTAGATACTCTCATTGATGCACGTATGTGCCTAAGTTAGCGATTGCCTTCCGTAATGTTTTTGTACTGTGGTATTGCAGTGATAACTACAGTCATTATCTTTAAATGGAACAGAAATAGAAGGTGCTTAGTATATTTTTACCTTCTTTTATGTTTAAAAACAGTGTGGCAAATTACCAGAAGTGGGCATGTGATAGTTGGGAGATTATTTAATGTACTCTAGAAATGGAGAATTGCAATTGGACCATTCAACAAAAATGGATAATGCTCTTAATAGCTAAATATGTCCATTATAAGAGGAAATGGGTGTTCATGAGAAGTCTCGTCTTGATTTCATTGTGTATGAGACAAAGAATTGTATATTCAGAAACTAAGTGTATATGAGTGAATGAAAAGAGAAAAGCCTCGATCCCATTAATTTTTTGTTACTGGTAAGCTGGCAAGGGTTTTATGCTTTGATCACTGTTTTCTGTTAGTCCAGAATGACTGAAGACTTAGTGGTACAGATTGTAACAATTCACTTTGTTTGCTGTTACGGGTACCTGTTGAATAGGCAGGCCAAGAATAAGGGTTTATATGCTATGTTGGCAAACTTCGTGGTCTAAGAATGGTTAGGCACACCCAAGTTAGCTTTAATCTGGCTAGCCCAGATTAAAAAAGATTGCAAAGATTTAACAGCATGGATTTTAGCATAGCCTGTTTGAGGCTTTCAAGGAGTCTGGGTGCTTAATCACTGCAATCCTATGCCCTGGAAATTGAGTGGGTTTTGTAAAACTCATGATACTGAGTTCTGTAGCTTGCATAAATGTGGAGAGCTTTTGGTAGATTAAATACATACGTTATTCTGTGTATAAATTTTTCCTAGTTTTACCTTTAAGATGTGGAATGTAGTATATCTTAGAACTAGTAACTATATCCTCAATACTATGTATGATTACAAATGTATGCTGATTAACAAACAAGATGTTTTCTGTAGTTGATCCTGCTATTTCAACATTTTGTGGGACTGGCTGATGAAGAATGAGCAACCCTGGTATTTTGAGTTTCTGCATGGCTTAGCTTGTGTATTACTAAAGTACTACGTGCTGTGCTTCAAATTCAATAGCAACAGATATCTGCAGTTAAAATATTTTTCATTTTTGCAGGTTAGTAATGAGCATCAGCAACTAAATCTGAGACACAGAACAGAAGTGGAATCTGTGAGGCAGGAAAAAAAATTAAGTTCACAGACTTGAATTGAAAAAAACAAACTCACCAAACAGACCCACCCCCCCAAAAAACCCCCACCCCAGACCAATGAAAAAAAACCCAAAAATCCAACAGAAGGGACCATAGAGTAGCATAATTGGTAGTGAGAACTGTGAACTTCATTCCTGTGCTGCCTTTGACTACTAGTGTTATTTCTCTGGGTTTTTTTACCTGTAGATGGAAAATGCTTGGTTCCTTTGTAAAGTGTTTTGAGAACGTATGCAGCTGCTACTACTACAACTGCATTGACTATAAGATTTCCTAAGTTCGTGCTTCAGAACAGGTACACGAAGGTGAAATATAGCATTTATTTGGGAAGCATCCAGTTTCAATGAAAAGATTTCTGGGAATTTGGAAATGAGCAATACTTAAATGATTCCGTCTATCTGAAAACAAAAGAAGCCTCATTTCTAGCCTGAATTTATTTAGGTGTGGTTTCCAGTCACTGGTGGTTCTTTTATCTCTCTGCTTGATGACAGATTGAATTCCTTCCTTCTCTTCCTCCTTGTGTTCTTCCTATAGGCGTTTTAATTTTTTTCCTCCGGTTTTCAGCATCCTTCTTGAACTGTAAAATCAAGAACTAATTGCAGTTTCTCTGTGCCAAACAAAGTAATATAACTGCTTTGCTCTCTTATTTGATATTCTTGCTTGTTTAAACATTAGTGAATTGCATAAGATTAGCCACAACTATGTGTTGTGAGTTTTCTATTGCGTACACAGATTCAAGGAAGCTAACTAGTAAACTGGAGTAATGCACAAAGCTGTCACCTGTGAAGATCGGAGTTCACGCTTTCCAATTGAGATCAGAGAAGATCCGCTTACTTTTCAGTCTAATTGTATTCGCTGCTTATGTATAATGCAAGACCACAATTTAACTCTGCTCCGCTTGATGAAAGATAAAGATCAGTGTGTACTAGGCAGTATGATGCTGGCTTTACAGATCCCGTCAGCATGAGGCATTAGTCATGTCTTTTTATGTACATAACAGAACATACATGTATATACACATCATAATGTGAATGAGGCCGTACAGCTTTCACATTAGTAGTAATGCAATTAATAAATAGTGCTTCCTGTTAATTTGCATAGGTTTTTTAGCATGTTGGTCTCTATGCCTTGTTATATATTCTTAGGTGAATTTATGTCATCAGTCGTTAGTTCATACCTTCGTTTTCATATTTGAAGGCTTGATGTGGTTCTTCGGTACCTTGAAGCTATGCTATTTATTATATTGACCTTTAATACCACTAATATTTCAATTTACTGAGTCTTTTTCAACATGCATAAATAATTATATTTTTTTAAACAAAGGCAGCTTGTAATTTGCAGAAGTTACAAACAATTTTCTAGCTCATCAGGATAGCTGAAAACTCAGCTTTGGCTTAGTATGTGGCATTTCTACAGGAGTAAGCTGAATGTTGTAACATGTGCTTAAGCTGCAACCTTTCCCATGCCTGTACGTCTCCAGTAGCAATAGAAAGGGGAAGAAGAAAGATTTCTCATTAAATCTCATTAATTTTTTTCCATCTATGTATATTTGGAAATATACAGGTGGAGAATTTTCTCTAAACTGTGAAACCTAAGGTGGCAAAGTCTTTTGAAGTTGAGAAATTGGTTGGATAGAATTAAATTGGGATGTGGTATGGTGGATCTTTTGGTTTTATTGCTGTTGGGTGTTTTGTGTATGTGGAAACCTTCGCAGATTGTGTGAGGATGGTCCTCTCATTCATCCACATCAGTGTCCTGTTGTTTGTGACAAGTCAACCACTCTAGGCTGCGTCTAGAGCAGTGCTGGCCTGGCCAGCCTTTAGTGCCTTTAGTTCCTCCGCTCTTTATGCACACAAAATAAAGGCAGGAAAGCTGTTCCCTTGTCCGTTTGTTGGGTCAACCTGTTTACTTGGTCCCGCACGCTTGGAATTGTTTGGAAGCTTCTGGTTAGGTACCTGTGACAAGAAACACTGGAGAAGACATCTTTTTCTTTTTTTTCTTTGCCTTTTTTTTTTTTTTTTTAAATCAGCCTTGTCAGTAGTGGTGTAGCATGGCTCCTAAAGACCTTGATTTCTCCATGTGACAGTCATACCTTAGGGGAAGAGCCACTGCTGTTCTCGCTTCCTCATGCTGCTGCGCTGTTGGTAATGTGATTGTAAAGCCCATAGCCCAGAGGTGCTATAAGTGTGTGCATCTATATGTAGTAGTACAGATATGATTTTTTCAAGATATGAGGAAACACTGAATAATTGTTGTTTAAACTCCAAGTTAGGTTTAATACTATTTTTTCTTTGTGCTTTTTCTTTTATTTTCTTACTCTGTTCTTTTTTCCTTTATTTTCTCTACTGGTTTTAGGTGTTTATTTTCTTCAGCATAGCTTTGTCTTTTTATTCCTCTTCCTCCCTCCTAGCACCTGTGCTGGAGCTCTTTGCAGAGGCTGGTTGAGGAGAAAGGTTGAAGTTGAGAACCAGCGCGCACCCTTCCTTCCTCTGAGAAGGGGCGACGGCTGCTTTAGCCTCTATTCTCTGAAAATAATTGGCTGTTGGGAGGAGGTTTTTTGGAAAGGGGATGAGCTGCAACATGACTGGGGCCTGAGCACCTTCCCAGCTGGGATTAATTTGGAATCAGAAGTTTATAGCATTCTTTAAACATATACATGCTCGGCTGTGAGGGAGTGAAGGGAGACAGACGTGTGTTCCTTGCAAGTCTTTGCTCCTTGCATATGTCCTTGACTATAAAAGGGAAGCAGAGGTAGATTTGGTAAGGCTGAAAACTTGAAAGAGAAGAGCAGGTAAGGGCAATGGCTATTTAATATTTTTGTTGTGGAATTAAGTTGTGGGCCAAGTGCTCTCTCTTGGATTATTCTGCAAAGCAATTGTCGTTTCTTCATTCGTAAAGGCTAATCTGGGTTTTTTAGCTTTGCTTTTATTAAAATGGCTTGGATGTAGAAAGGAATGTTGAGGCTCATGACCATCTTCATAGATACTGGAAAGATATTCAAAAGAGCTGGTTAAATATTTGGACAAGTTGGATGCATTTTCTCTCATGTTAAAATCTTAACTGTTGTCTTTCATCCAGAAATCCAGTGTTACAGTTAACTTACTGTATTTGGTCAAATCAAAGTTCCCTCTAGCCTAGTGGTGTTGCCTCTGACAGAGCACAGCAACAGATGTAAATGGAGGAATATAGGGCAGGTTTGTAGCTGTAGGCTTAACGTCTGGCAACTTCTAGCTCAGGAATTTCTGAATCAGAAAATCTAGTACCTTTTGCTCTTTGTTGCCTTTCTCTTACCCTTTCTAATTCTGCAATATCTTTTTTTTTAATTGGGAAGAACAGAATTGCATTTAGTACTGAAGGTAGAAATTTTATACAGTGATATGGTGAACGACCAATGTTCTTTTCAGAATAATTCCTAATGCTATCTATGGGTGGGTTTTGTTGTGGGCTTTTTTTTTGTTGTGGGTGTTGGAGTATGAATTGATGGATACAGATATCTTCATATCATTCAGTGTAATGAATTCTGCAAGGAATTGAGAAATGCCAGGTAGTGTTAGTAATGGGTCTGCTTATCATACTTGATTACCTGTTTGGTACAATCACCTAACAGTGGATGCTTCAGAGCTGTGAATCATCGCAGCATGTAAAATTTTCCAAGGTTTGGGCCCCCATATTCATGGTTAGGGCTTAAACTTTCCTATGCTTAACCCAGGCGAATTAATACCGTTGCTGACATGTCCAAAGGCATGCCTGCTGCATTTTTATTCCCTATTTTTACTGTTACTCTATGTTCACCAAATAATATGGCTCTTCATTTTTCTAGGATAGCTGTGCAGTCACATACCTTCAGTCCTTAGGGGTCCCTAGACAATGAACAAAATGGTCTTGGTGCTTTAAGGTCACTTCTGGAATTGTTCATCTACA
Organism: Burhinus bistriatus; assembly: GCA_013397275.1. Classification (NCBI taxonomy): domain Eukaryota; kingdom Metazoa; phylum Chordata; class Aves; order Charadriiformes; family Burhinidae; genus Burhinus; species Burhinus bistriatus. The sequence continues at coordinate 949,792 of VYXH01010341.1, forward strand.
GAGCAAAGAGGATTGCGGCTGACCTTCTTGCAATGTTTTTACATAATCGGGATTTAAGCTGTTTTCTAATTTTGCCTATTAAATGAAAATGGAGATTTAGCCTTTCTGTTGAATGAGTGAATTCTGAAGCAAATCAATGTAAGAAACCTTTTGAGACCCTTAGAAATTTACCATGCATGTGGGAACTTGCAAGAGTGTATTATTACATACTCTGAAATTCTGGTATGGAAGGTGTCAACAAACATCACCATTAGATAAAATTTAAAGGTGCTGCAAAACCTGCTTAGTCTTTTATAACCAAAGGACTATAGTTACTGGTGGGTTTCTTTTTTTCATGACAGACTTCTTTTTTTTGGCTGTAATTCCATTATGGCAAAAATATGAGAAGTTTTCTTCCTTGCTCTTTGGTAAGCCATAGAGAACTGACACCTTTCTCTTCCCTTTTTCAAATAGAACCAACCCTTTAGGCCGAGGTTTGCGTTTGATGCTCCAGCTATGAGCCTTACAGAGGCTCCAGCCTGTTCTGTCATCTCAACTGCAAATACAATTTACCTATAAAACAATTCTACTCTCTGTTAATACCTGTGCAGTGATTATGCTCCAGTTCTAAATTGACCAGTGAGGCATTGAAATAGTACCTCTTGCTTGGCCTTGGGATTGTTAGTGTGGCTCAGGATCATCCTAATCTTGGCCAATATGAATTTAAAAATATCTCTGTTATGCATTTTATTTCAACTGATCTGTCTAGACATAAAAAAAAAAAAAGTTTTCCTCTTTTTCCTATTTAATCTTATTTGCTTGCTTTTTTACAGTTTAGCTTTGTGGCTTACAGTATTAGTTTATTTTTAGCACAAGTGTACCAGACCTGCAATTTCACGTTTTGTGTTTGAAAAACAGTGTGTGTACAGCAAATACTTCTGACAAGGAATTGCGGAACTAGATTGAAATGTTTTTAGTAGTAAGTATTATCAAAAATCAGAAAGAGCTATGTCAAAATGTTTTTGCACTTTGTGGCGGCGGAGCATACATGAGTACCTTTGGTTTCTTTCCAGTTTCATAGTACCAAAATGTAAAGTATCTTAAAGCATAGAGGGCACAGAGATGTTACCTTGTATCTTGTGTTTCTAAAATGTTATAATTAGACAAAAAGGTGCTGTTTGGACAAGTCTTGTTCCTGGTTGGAGCACCTGCTAAGCTCATTTATATCTCCAATCCCATCCCTCCCCTGGTGTTTTTCTTCCATTTTTCTTTGCTGCTCAGAAGTAAGGGTGTCTCATAGCATTTTAAAATAATGATAGAAACACTGGAGGTATTGTACTGTTAGGTAAGCTTAAGCTTGTTTATTTGAAGTATTTATTCTAGATTTTGAGTCTGGAGCTTTTATTCCTGCGGGTCTTTTTTTTTTTTTTCTTTCTGAATAAACTATTTTATTTTTTATTTAAAATATAAAGAATTCCTTTAGAGAAGGCAGTGTTTCTGAAAGGGGGGCCAGGAAAAAAGGCCATCTATTTTAACTGGGGAAAAAAATTGCAGCGATTTGTTTTATGAGGTTCTGCTTAGAAAGCAACTTGGCAGGTGTCATGTTTTGTGGTGGTGTCTTCCCAGTGTTTGTTACAGTGCCATAGTGCAGAGGTGCCAGTGTTCATGAAAATCCGTACAGCTGTTAGTACTTCTTTGCTGATGCAGCTCAGTTACTGCCAGGCACGGCTTGCCCTTTCAGTCTTTGCTTTGCAGAATGATAAATGGTGCACACTGTTTCATCATTTTACAGTAGCTCTTCATTTGTTATGTTCAGGGAAACAATAACCTCACATTCCTGCATTTTTCCACGTGGCTCTTTATCATGAAAGTATCCTGCTTGCCACGCTACTGACTTCTGTGCATCTCTAATTCAACTCTTACAGCCATTTAAGAATTTGAGAAAGAAATTATGTAAAATGTTTTTTCCTGCAAAACAGTTAATTATATACATAAAAATGTATCTGCGTATAGTCTAGTGTATATTCAGGATGAATGTCCAGTTATTTGACTCTGTAAAATAGACAATTCAAATTGGAAGAAAAAATAATGGGAAGATGCTTCCCATTGTAGCTTCAGGGTTTGGGATTACATTGTCACGAAGGTGAACAAGTAAAACATACTTTGATTTTTATTTTTTTTTCTCTTGTTTCACTGAGATATTTTTGATAGGGGAAGTTTAAAACAAACAAACAAAAAGCTCAATTTGTATGCTGGTCAGAAATACTCTTACTTTGTATGCATGTGCTGTTCTTTAAACTTGCTTTAACGATGTCTAGGCTTTCCTAACAGCTTTTGAACCTGCTTATTTCCGTCAGTTTGATGGATAGATACAAGTCTCAATGATATTAAGTTCCAAATAGTTTGTGCAGAGTGGTAGCTTGACTGGAGAGAAACCCAATGTATTGCCCTGATGGGGTATGCAGTGTGAGCAGTTCTCAGGGAATGGAGCTAAAAGTATTAAGTTGTGGAGATGGAAGGTGCTTTGGAGCATAGAGCACAAATCAGTAAGAAACTGAATTTTGCTAGTCTTTGTTAGTCAAGATAGATTCACTTTTATTACCTTGGTTTTGCTTTTACCCTATGTTCACCGAATAATTTGGCTCTGCTTGTAATCTGACCTTGTTCTAGGAGAGCTGTCTAATTAGTATTTTTCAGTGGCACATGTGCATCTGGATGATCTTGGAGATGCTTTGGTTATATAGGATACTCTTGAACAACTCATAAGTGAAGTTCCCTCAAATTTTGGGCACGAGAGTCAGATTGGATGTTGATTTGAAGAAAAACACGGACAAACTGCAGATTGTGTTGAAGATGCAGAGGCTATGGATTTGTCAGGTAGTGAAGAAATTTAGAGAATATTTAGAAAGATATTTATATGCTGCCTTCACCTCTCCATGTTATGCAGATCTGCTTTTTAAACAAATAACACTTTTACTTGTTGTCTTTAACGGTAGCACTCTGTTGTGCGTTTACATGAATCAAAGATAGAATCATAGAATAGTTTGGGTTGGAAGGGACCTTTATAGATCATCTAGTCCAGCCCCCCTGCAATGAGCTAGATCAGGTTGCTCAGAGCCCCATCAGCCTGACCTTGGATGTTTCCAGGGCTGGGGCATCTACTGCCTCTCTGGGCAACCTGTTCCAGTGCCTCACCACTCTCACTGTAAAAAATTTCTTCCTTTATCTAGTCTAAATCCTACCTTCTTTTAGTTTAAAACAGTTACCCATTGTCCTATCGCAAGAGGTCCTGCTAAAAAGTTTGTCCCCATATTTCCTGTAGGCCCCCTTTAAGTACTGAAAGGCTGCAATCAGGTCTCCCCGGAGCGTTCTCCAGGCTGAACAACCCCAACTCTCTGTCTGTCCATATAGGAGAGGTGTTCTATCCCTCTGATCATTTTTGTGGCCCTCCTCTGGACCTGCTCCAACAGGTCTATGCCCTTCTTACGTTGGGGGCCCCAGAACTGGTTGCAGTACTCCAGGGTGAGGTCTCATGAAAGCAGAGTAGAGAGGCAGAATCACCTCCTTAGACCTGCTGGCCACTCTTCTTTTGATGCAGCCCAGGATGTGGTTGGCCCTCTGGGCTGTGAGTGCACATTGCCGGCTCATGTCCAGCTTTTCATCCACCAGTACCCCTAAGTCCTTCTTGGGCTTCAGGGCTGCTCTCAATCCCTTCATCCCCCAGCCTGTATTGGTACCGGGGGTTGCCCCGACCTAGGTGCAGGACCCTACACTTGGCCTTGTGAACCTCAGGAGATTCACACAGGCCTACTTCTCGAGCTTGTCCAGGTCCCTCTGGATGGCATCCCATCCCTCGGGCATATCAACTGCCCCCCTCAGCTTGGTGTCACCCGCAAACTTGCTAAGGGTGCATTTGATCCTGCTGTCTGTATCATTGATGAAGATATTAAACAGTATTGGTCCCAGTATGGACCCCTGAGGGACACCACTTGTCACCAGTCTCCATCTGGACATTGAGCCATTGACCACTACCCTCTGGATGTGACTATCCAAGCAATTTCTCATCCACCAAGCAGTCCACCCGGTGATGACACTGAGTGTAAGATAGCGCTGGAAATTCCTTTGTTAGTCAGGGAAACTATTTTGTATTGTCAAATAGATTTAGTAAGTATCTTCTTAAGTCCCTTTTACTACTCTGAGAGTTTTTGCAGTGTGTGTTTTAGTGCATGAATTACATTGATAAGAGTATGCAGAATAATGATGGATCTGTTGCAGGCAAGAACACAGGAAACCTCAGCATCGTTTACCTTTATCGTAACAATATGATCAATATAAAATGTAACACATCTGGCCAATATTTTGTGTTTTTCATATAAACTAGCTGGTGCTTTCTTGTATTTGAGCAGGTGCAGACTTCTAAATCCAGTAATAAACTAACTTTTATTTGTTGGAATGGAATCTAATGTAAAATCATATTTATTCTGACGAAATACTTTGCAAAAGAAGCTTAACTTACTCCTACCCCCATCCCCAAAACAAAAAGCAAACCCCAGTCCTCAGGAGTTTTATTGATGATACTATGAGGCCTCTGGCTAATCTCTTCAAGACTGAAATCCCTCACAACATTGCAGGGTTTCTTTTCTGGACTACAGTAGATGTTTAGACAGCTGTTTAGTCTCCAATGTGATTCTTTTTTCATTTTCTTTTTTTCCTTTGTGTGTAAGCGTGGATTCTTAAAGATTTACCTGATATGTAGAAAAACTAAAAATGGAAATGTTGGACCACTAGCCATGAGCTTGGAATTATACTGCTGATTTGCCACAGATTAATAATACTACTGTCTCTTAATCATCGATCTCTCCATATAACGTGTTTTTTTGCCTTTTAGAGGCATTGAGACTTCACAAATTTCTTTCTCATACTTGGGAGCTGATGGTTGTGAAGACTTGTTGGTGAACAAGATTGGTATTGCAATATTTAAGAGCTCACCACTGTTTGTTCAGACTCACAAGGTCCCAAACAATAACAAAATGTAGGAGACAAATACTTTGAGAATTGTTTTCTGATGGAAAATGCCATGTTAGGAGAGAGATCAGCCTTCTGTAGGGCAATGATAACGTCATCACTATTCCCTGTGTTCCGTAGCGTTTCTCTCCCTTCAGGTGTAATCGTGATGCCGTGTTCAGATGGATGTGGTAACTTGTGGTGGTAACTTGTTTTCTTTTACCATGTTGGTTTATATTTTTCTCCAACTTGTTTGCCAGATTCCCGATGTTTTCTCTGTTAACGCAGATGTAAGGCGAAAGAGAGATTTTAGGAAGGTTTGTTTTTAAAACTTTACAAAATCTAGTGTACACACCAAATGGACAATTGGGGTGTTTTGAGTTCTGTTTCTGAAAAAGGGTGCTAGTGTATCTGAAAACACTGCATTCTGTCCATAGTACAAGAGAAACAGCACTTTTTTTGTACATATGCCAGCAGTTACCTTCTTTCCTCTTGCAGTACTGCAGGTACTCTTCCTGTAAATGGAAGAGTTTTGCATTCCTTCTCATGTGTGCCTTGTTGGACCCAGACTTCATGGTCTAGTCTCACAGATGATTTAGAATAGTCCTGGAGATGTAAACAAAGTCTTCTGTCCTTCAGCAAATATTTTCACATGATATATAAGGAGTCTTGGGTTTTCAGACTACTTTTTTTATGTTATTCTGGCTTTTAGATCCCTGAACTAGTAAATATGCATACATATTTTTAAAGGAAAAGGGGAATGCTGTCTGTTTTTAGTTTTTTGGCTATTATAGGTGTGTGTTTGCCACTTTGTTTCGATCTACCAGTTCATAGAAATTAACCTGTATATGTGAATAACTTAGTATTACTAAATTTCTGGCATAAAGGAATCTTGATGAAGGAATTGTGGTTGCGGTGTTGTAAAATCTAAACAAGAGCTGCTGAAAGTCTGAATTCTTTAAAAGGCCGGAAGGTGGTGTGTGCTCTTGACACTTCAAATCTGGTAGATGCTCTGAAACTGTACTGACGTAAATACATGCTGGGTTTTGGTGTATAAGTTTGAACATTATTGCTGTTTCACAGCAAAGATGAAAAATAAAATCATTCATGTGCATTAAGTCACAAAAAATAATTTATACATAAAGACCACTTTTTATATTTTTTTCATTTACTGTAAAGATTGCAGGGAAAACCAAATATGTGTATTTTTATTAAGATGATGAAGTTTTATTTTCAATTGCTGTCAATCTGTTTTTAGTAACCTTAGAACCAGATTTTATGATCTGTTCCTTAGAATATACAAGAATGATCTAGATGGTATTTCAAAGCTAGGACAATAGTGTTGAGTAGACTTGAAATATTTCCTTTAACTTCTTGTGCTCAATAGTCTTAACACCTTCTAGAACAGTATCTGGCTTTCTGGAACAACATCAAGTTTATGACTCTTATTTAGTCTGTGATCCAATACAGCTCTCCAAGTTCTTTTCTGCTTTATTACTCTTTAGATGGCTAATTCTGTGTGGGAGGGGGTGTTGGTTGTTTTGTTTTTTTTAAATTATTATTACTTTAATGATCTCTTTCAGTCTTAGACCATTTTGTTTTGTTTTCACATGCATGGACTTTTACCTGGTCAGCTTCAGAACTCCTGATTTCCTAAGCTTACCTGGAATCAGGATCATCTCCATACTCCTTGCAACTCCTGCCCCCCAGTTTCGTGGCATCTGTGGATTCTTCAGTTATAGAATCATAGAATGGTTTGGGTTGGAAGTGACCTTAAAGATCATCTAGTCCCACTCCCCCTGCCATGGGCAAGGACACCTTCCACTAGACTAGGTTGCTCAAAGCTCCATCCGGCCTGGCCCTGAACACTGCCAGGGATTGGGGCATCCACAACTTCCCTGGGCAACCTGTTCCAGTGCCTCACCACCCTCACAGTAAATAATTTCTTCCTGAGATCTAATCTAAATCTACCCTCTTTCAGTTTAAAACCATTACCCTTTGTCCTATCACTACACTCCTTGATGAAGAGTCCCTCCCCATCTTTCCTGTAGGCCCCCTTTAAGTACTAGAAGGCTGCTATAAGGTCTCCCGAGAGCCTTCTCTTCTCCGGGCTGAACAACCCCAGCTCTCTCAGCGTGTTCTCATAGGAGAGAGGTGCTCTAGCCCTCTGGTCATTTTTGTGGCCCTCCTCTGGACTTGCTCTGGCAGGTATAGTCCTGGGGGCTCCAGAGGTGGACGCAGTACTCCAGGTGGGGTCTCACGAGAGTGGAGTAGAGGGGCAGAATCGCCTCCCTCGACCTGCTGACCGCTCTTTTTTTGATGCAGTCCAGGATATGGTTGGCCTTCTGGGCTGCAAGCACATGTTGCTGGGTCACGCTGAACTTCTCGTCAATCAACACCCCCAAGTCTCCCTCCTCAGGGCTGCTCTCAATCCATTCTCTGCCCAGCCTATATTTGTGCTTGGGTTTGCTGCAACCCAGACGCAGGACATTGCACTTGGCCTTGTTGAACTTCGAGGTTCACATGGGCCCATCTCTCAAGCCTGTCAAGGTCCCTCTGGACAGCTTGATGTCATTGGCAAACTTGCTGAGGGTGCACTGAGTCTCACTGTCCATGTTGGCAACAAAGATGTTAAACACCACCGGTCCCAATACCGACCCCTGAGGAACGCCACTTGTCACTGGCCTCCACTTGGACATCAGGCCATTGACCGCAACTCTTTTTGAGTGCAGCCATCCGACCAATTCCTTATCCACTGAGTGGTCCATACATCAAATCTATATCTCTCTGATTTAGAGACCAGGATATCACGCGGGACAGTGTCAAATGCTTTGCACAAGTCCAGGTAGATGATGTCAATTGCTCTTCCCTTACCCACCAATGCTGTAACTGTGTCGTAGAAGGTCACCAAATTTGTCGGGCATGATTTGCCCTTAGTGAAGCCGTGTTGGCTGTCACTGATCACCTCCTTATTTTCCATGTGCCTTAGTGTGGTTTCCAGGAGGATCTGCTCCATGATCTTGCCAGGCACAGAGGTGAGACTGACTGGCCTGTAGTTCCCTGAGTCTTCCTTTTTTCCCTTTTTAAAAAGGGGGTTATGTTTCCCCTTTTCCAGTCAGCAGAAACTTCACCAGACTGCCCCAGCTTCTCAAGTATGATGGATAATGGGCTTAGCAGCTTCATTTGCCAGTTCCTCAGGACCTGTGGATGTATCTCATCAGGTCTCATGGACTTGTGCACCTTCAGGTTCCTTAGATGGTCTCAAACCTGGTCATCTTCTACAGTGAGCAGTTCCTCATTCTCCCAGTCCCTGCCTTTATCTTCTGCAATTTGGGCGGTGTGGCTAGAGCACTTGCTGGTGAAGACTGAGACAAAAAAAGTTGAGTACCTCAGCCTTCTCCATGTCCCAGGTGACCAGGTCTNTATTAACCAACTTTCTTGGGCCCCTCTCCCTTCCAGGGCTTTATCCCACAGTACTCTAGCAAGCAGATCCCTGGAAAGCCCAAAGTCTGTTCTCCTGAAGTCCAGGATAGCAAGCTTGCTCTGCACCCTCCTCACTGCCCTAAGGATCTTGAACTCCACCACTCACTGCAGCCAAGGCTGCCCTTGAGCTTCACATTGCCCACCAGCCCCTCCTTGTTGGTGAGAACAAGGTCCAGCATGGCACCTCTCCTTGTTGACTCCTCTGTCACTTGGAGAAGGAAGTTACTGTCAACACAGTCCAGGAACCTCCTGGATTGCTTATGTCCTGCTGTGTTGTCCTTCAAACAGATATGGGGGTGGTTGAGGTCCCCTATGAGGACCAGGGCTTGTGAACATGAGGCTGCTCCTGTCTGCCTATAGAGGGCCTCACCTGCTTGGTCTCCCTGGTCATGTGGCCTGTAGCAGACCCCCACTGTAATGTCACCTGTCCCTGCCCTCCCTTTAATCCTGACCCATAGGCTCTCAGTCAGTTCCTCATCCAGCTTCGAACCAGCTATCTATCTCCTCCTCAACCTCCCTGATGCTATGCAGCCTCCTCACGGCCTCCTGCAGCTCAGCCACCTGCTGCAGGAGGTTGTCCACCTGGGCACACAAGGGGGCATCTCTTTGGTCACCCAAATTAATCATGAAAATACTAGGCAAAACTTGCTGCAGGTCAAGTTCTAGCTGGACTGACCTGAAATGCTTTCTGTTTTTTATAGTGAGCCAGTGCTTTAGTTCTCTGAAAGCAAATTTTCCAGGAGTTATGCTTATCTGCACTGGTAATTTTGGATCTCCAGGTCATATTGAACAGTGTCAGAAGCATCATTTACATAAACTACACCTGCTGCTTCACTAAGACATTTACCCAAGGGAGAATATTATATTGGTTTGTGGCTTCCTGCCTGTAATTTATCTTTCATCTCTAACTTAAATTGATTTTTGCCCCTCTTCTTTCCCCCCCAGCATTATATCCAAATCTTTCTAAGCATCAGAATTATGTTGTTTGTCTTAACCACTTCTTCAGTCTTTTCCCACTTCTTCACTATTGTTAAAGGGCATGTACCTTGTACCCTGTTTCGTATTGCTCTGGGATCTCCTGTGTTTTACTAGTTCTCAAAGCAAATCAGTAAAAGCTTAGAAATTATTTAGACTATTGTTTATATACACTAGTGCATATTATTGTAAGTAGCTGGATTAAAATGTGTGCTAATTTTTCTTCTTTAAAGATCAGGATTTTTTAAAAGGAGAATGTATTTTGAGTGTTACTTTTGCAAACTTTCTTGCCACTTCCGTGTTGAGCCCAAGAGTATTCGGGTCCCTCATTATCTAGACCAGATTCTAAAATTGGCTCGCGATGCTATATGCCACCACGGGTTTAGCCTTCTCTGTAGGCTTTGATGGCCTGGGAGAGATCCAGAATCAATGTGAGCTGTCCAAGCCAGCATGCTGTTGAAAAGCCACCATTAACTAACTCATTCTTAATGAATTTGGGACCAGTCTTTGTATTTTTCAAAATTAAAAAGATAATATTTCTCACTTTTTGTTGTATGTGAGTGAGATTTGTAGCCCACCACCCCCGAAACTACCTTGTTGAGCTTTGCTGGAGTGGTATTTCACTGAGGAAGACTTGGAGGGAGTAACGAATTCTGTGTTGGTGTTGCTAACCACCCACTTGCATGTATGATGTTTTTCTGCAGTTCCTATCTGGGCAAGACTAGGACTGACTTAAAGGTCTTCTTGCCTGAGTCAGAACAGTATAAAAGAGCAGAGAGAAGGAGCTTCTTGGCTTGCAAAGATATAAAAAGCCAGATAAATGGGTAGCTTGTGTGACTATTTTTGTTGTACTATATCTGTTATTCAAGCAGACTTGCTGTAACTTACAGCAACATACAGTATCTTATAAATGTGTGCTGTAATATAGATCTTGGGACTGCCTGCCTGATAGGTCTCCCCCTGTGACGACTGGAACCACTTAGTAAAGGACCATGGTTCAAAAACTCTGTTCAAATAGCCGTAGCACAGCTACATGTGCTTAAAGCTGAAGCTGTGGTGACTGGAGACTATCCAGAAATCTCTAATGGCTCTTGTCCTAAATGGTTGCTGTTTGAGAAATTTCTTCTGTGAATTACTGAAATGGTATTTGGTGGTTTTGCCTTTGCTGGTTCTGCCAATTACACTGCTCAAACAGCACACTAAAACCCCTACTCCAAGAAGATGCTGTATCTCTTCCATTATTTAATTCTATGAAATAGACTATACTGGTAAAATCAAGAGGTTGAAGTGCAAAGGAAGACAAACAGATGCAAATTCAATCGGCTTTAGTGTTGGGTTTTTTCCATGTAGGTTTTCTGATAACTTCTACTTGATGCATTGTCTTCTGTTTATTCTGTCATGTCTGGGAAGGCATTTTAAGTGCAAAACAAGTAGAAAGTAATTACAAGTGACTGGAGGACTAAAAACATAGTTGCACAGCAGAGTTTTGCATTAGTTTGCCTTTTTTTAACCGGAAAGAATATTTAAGGATATTTGCTAAAAATAAAAATTGCAAGACTTAAATCAACAGAATTATGTTACTGACCTTAGGAAAATGTTACACTTTCAAGTGAAAGTTTGATGTTTCTTTTCTATTTGTGTTCTTTTCCCAAGGTTTGTAGAATTCATCTCACTTGTGAACAGCCGTTGAAATAATAAATCCTGCTATTCAAATTGAGATTATAGTTGTTCTGTTTTCTTGAAAGTTCCAAAGAGATTCAAAAAGCAAAACCAAAAACCTCAGCTGGTAAAGCCATCAGAGGATAAAGTAGGCAGCTTACACAATAGAAGTTGCAAATGGAAATGATTCAAGTTAAATAGAACATCCTTGAGTTTGGCCTACGTGTTAATTCACTGGATGCTTTTAAGCTGGTGCCTCCTTTGGAAGGGGTGGTCCCGGCCCCCCTCATCTGCTGATTTGATGGTTGTTTGAGGGTCTTCAGCCAAGGAGTAGTGGGAGAGGATGGGTGTGTGAAGTCTGAACTCCAGTGCCCAGTACATGCGCTTGCATCGCCTTGTTAAGCACAGGGAGCATCTCTTAGATGTCTTGCTTAGTTCAGCTAAACAAATGTTTCATGGTGGGTTGTGTCGCAGCACAGGTTGTCATGCATTTGGATAAAACTGTCCTGCACAGTATGAAGCTGTACAGTTTAGTTTTTGAAACCGTTTTATCGGGGTTTGCTTGAGACTTTTTTTTACTACTTAAAAATGATCCTTTTCTGAGTGACTGCCAGATGAGTGACGGCAGTGTATCTTGAGTTGGGTGCCTACAGCTGTGTGCTCTGTCCTGCCCTGCTGAGCAGGAGGCAGAGTTGCTCATCAGTCTGTCCTTAATCTGCTGAGTTTCAGAGCCAGGTGTTGTAAGGCAAGTCTGCATTGGTGATCGTTTGCTTTAAATGCCATTCTGGAAATGTTAGGACTATCTTGACTCATTGGTCAGAGCTCCAAGGCTTGCAGTGCAGGAAAAAAACATTTTGTTTAGCTTGAACTGCAGTTATTTAGATGAGTAGCTCTAGCAGTCCCATCGTTTGGAACTTAGAGGGAGGTGGTTCTACTGTGTTTAAAAAAAAAAAAAAACAAAAACCAAACCCAAACAAAAAAAAACCCCACAAACCTGTACCAATTTAAGCCCTTTCTGTCAAAGACTTTTAGCTTGGACAGATTTCACGCACTCAGTTGACTCTTCTGGCACCTAAGTTTGCTGAAGGACTTTGATTTTGCTTCACTCACTGTTTGTAACCCTGGCTGGACTGTTTCAAGGTGTGGTGGGGCACCCGAGCTTACAGTGCCTCAGTGTGTCTTCTCCTTGCATCGCTTTCCTCTTGAAATACCAGCCTCCGTGAGCTGTGGGTCTCTGAAATGAGAGTGCAGGGACAATCTGTTCGGTACTGGTAGTGCTGTCTGTGTTGGCATCCAGAGCAGAGGGAGGAAATTATTGTGGTTCAAATACCAGAGGGCTAAAGAACAGGAAAAAAAGGAGAAGACGTTAGGCTGGGAGACAGGGCCGGGGGCTCAGAGGGGCGGAAGGAAAGACTGTAAGAGCCGGAGACTGTTTAAGAGAAAAAAAGGGGAAAGAAGGAGAGAGAGGGAACAGGACAAGGAAAGGTGGGAGGAGTTGATTTGTAAGCAGCAAGCAGGAAGGAGTAAGAAAAGGAGATTCTGGGGACAGGGGAAATGCAGATAACTACTTGTTTGGTTTATAAAAGGCTTGGATGGCTTGGACCATTCTTCCATGAAGGTATTGCTGTTTGATACCACTGAGGTTTTGTGGCAGATGCTCTCAGTGGAAGCTTCTTTTTTTCAGGAATATTTTCTCCAAGTCATTCGCTGCCTAGATACTGAATTAGTTAAGTCTGAACCAAATTTTTTTATCCATATATTTTGTTTAGTTTTGTCTCTATTTTACCAGCTGCTGCATCTTTGAAGAGAGATTTCCTGTGCCCTCCTTCAAATGCCTGTGATTTTTCCTATAGGAGTCATCTTTATGTAAGTGGAGCTCTCTTCTATGAATATCAGATTCATAGTATGAATTAATTGAATGCATTAATAGCAATGTGTGTATGCAGAGAAGTCTAAACAGTTTAAACACTGGATGTTTTAGTACATAATATGGTTTTCATGATTCATAATTGAGAACAATGATCGATGCTCAAGGGTAGTTCCTTTTTCTTTTTTTGCTTTGGTCATTTGAAATTAATAGTATGCTTCTATTATAAGCTCAGACAGTGGTAATAAAAGCAGTAGTCATCTCTGTCAACATTTGTGGAGAAAAAAAAGTCTCTGGAGATTTCTGACTGTTTTATTTAATGACGAGCATAGGGAATCTGTCCTGTGTAGTGTCTGGGTGAGCTGTCTTATATCAAAACATTATTAATAGATTTTTATACTTTACAGCTGTGTTTTGGGAATAAGTACTGGAATGAAAGCCAAAAGCTCCCCTCTGGATTTTAAGAACCATATTGGAGAAGAGTTAAGGGATTTATTTGTTTTTCTGATTTAGAAATTTTGAGCAGGAGGAAAAGGGAGGGACTTAAACTGCCTACTTAACTTGGTTTGCCAGCAGTCTCAGAACTAGCTAGATCGTCACAGGAGTACGGCTAAACAGATCTGTGCAAATATCTGGGTGTGTGAAGATGAAGATAGGCACCCAGTGAGATCTTCATTTTTACTTAGATCCATTATTTAACATGGAATTGTGAAAGCAGGGGTTTACTGGAGTTGCTGAAGAGCTGTGTACTTGCTTCTTTAGGTACGAATACTATGAAGGCCAGTCTTCAAAGCTTCTCTTTGCTAGAAATACTGATTTTTACACTCTGGACACATTGTATATGTTAATCAGTTCCTTAAACACTAGACTGATTTAGTTTTTGTTACTGGGCTAGTGTGCCACTGGTTTGGAAGCTGAATGTGTTTGTAATGCAAGGAGATGATTGTAGGCCAGAAATAGAGAAGGGAGGAATGGAGAAGGGGATGGGAGGATTCAGTCTCCATGTTCCTGGCAGCATCAGGCTGTCAACCGGGCTGAAACTGTAATGTTGAACTGCAGCCCTGGCTCGCTGTGAGCCCCTAACTCAGTCCCTATGGGCTTTGTAGATGTCAATATCTGTTTTGTCCCTAACACAGATTGGAGAGATCAATGGGGTGGCATTTAGACAGCTCGAGACTATAGACACATACAATCGACATTGTTTTGCAGTGCAGAAAACCGTGAAAGTCTAGGAGAATACAGCTGCATGTTCTTCCACTGTAAAATAATTTTAGGAGACTGTTCAGATTGACACATTGAATTCTCTGGAATCACTGCTATTAAAAGTTAAGACTGCATGTAGTACTATAATAATTTTCTTTTGCATCTGTGTGTTGTGATGTAGGTGTCTCATGTTTCCCCAGCTGCTTACATGCTCATGGAAGAGTCTTCCCATTAGGACCCCATTGTGGTCTCTTAAAAATTATACAGCATTTAGCTGATAAAACAGCAGTTCCTTTATGATAGGGTGGGCCTACTGATGGCATGTGGCATGTACTGGAGAAGGGATTTCCTTTCTCTCCTCTTCAGCCCTTAATTTTCTCCTTTCTGAAAGCCAGAAAAATGATGCTGAACTGGGGGGAGCTGGAGACAAGTAGGGCCAAAGTTTGGAAGCAGGGAGCTGGGTTAGATGGAACCAGAGCTACTTCGGCTAGAGTTACAGGGATTGGGGTGGGAGAGAGAAAAGGGTCCAGGAGGCCGTTTAGCTTGTTAAATCAGGGGAGATTGTGTGACTGGCGGTTGCAGAGGTTTGGGGCAAGCCAGAGACAGACCTGCTTCTCCATCCTCTATGGTGTCAGAGGGAAGGCAGGTCTGTATGTGAAAGTCCTGAGTACTGCAGTGGTAGTGGAAGGATGTTGTGCTGCTGCTTACTTGGATTGAAACATCTGTGGTTGTGTACTCTGTTTTTGTTCCTGCCTTTCACTAACAACTTCTATGCAATTGTGTTTTTGTGCTAATGTTTGGAAAGAATTATGTGAATGAGTTTTTCTTTAACTAAATGAATAGTGGCTGTTCTTTATACTAAATTTCATGCAGAAAAAGAACGGAAGAAAGTTTGTTTGTCGTGTGCTAAAACCAGGTCCTTGTATTCAACTGTTAACTAGGAAGGATTTTCATTTACTATAATTAAATAAACAACAAAAATAATTAAACTGAACAGTTTGTGCAGCACCTGCAGCTGAAAATGGCCTCCAAATGGTGTAGAGAATAGTTAATGAATAAGACTCACTCCTCTAAAAATTATAATCAGTTTGCAGACCACTCGAAACAGGAAAAGAACAGACTATCTGTACTAGCTATCCTTTGAGAGGGAGCTGGCCCATGGTTATGAAAGCAAGTGTATGAATTTAGTAGTCATACTAGTGGTACCATAAAAATGCCGGTTGTGAGCTCTGTTGCTTTCTACATAATTCAAATTTTGAAATTCTCATCGGGCTTTTTGGTACACAGAACGAAGGACAAATGTAGATGGCTTACTGCATAAACCTCTCAATGGTAAAAACAGCAAATAGCAAGATTACTGAAGTGTCTACAACACAGAAACCTTTAACCTTTCTCCCATCAAAAAACCCCACACCCCATCCTATTAGTGACAAAAAAGTTGAAGCCTTAGTTACTGGCTTAATTGCTCATGTTTTATATAAAAGGATTTCATAGTATTTCAAGTGATCTGGTTTTCAGATGTAAAAGTATAGTGAATAATTTCTGTGAAGGAACTTGAACTGGGAGAAGATTTGGCAAAAGGTTTGATTTCAGTCCGTCCTGCAAAAAATGATTCCTTTTTCTTCTACCTGCTTTATGTAAACACTCTGTACTTGTACCAAAACTATTTTGGTTTCACAAGTATAATTGTCTTACCTGCAATTTCATCTAATCATGCCGTCTTTTAGTGTTAAAAAAAAATGCACTAAATTTATCTTTAAAAGTTCAGACTTATAAACTTGAAGGCATCGAGGGAGTAGGCCAGTGACTGGGGAAACAACCACAAACAGTGCTAAGTGTGGAACAACAGGAGAACGGCTAAGAGTCTGTGCTGTCACATTTCAGTTTAAAATAACCGGAGACATAAGGAAATAAGCAAATTATTTGATGGGTTAGCAATGAGCTTAGCTGGAGCAACTTGCCAAGCAGCAAGGGCAGCCAGCAGCTTGTCAGTTTGATGGATTACACCCCAAAGTTTACTTTAAAAAGAAATCATTAGAGAAAACCTATTGCTTTCATATGATTAACCAGTGTTTGTTCTCAGGTTGTGGTGTGTGAACCAGCAGCGGAATTTAGAACCTGTCCATCATCTGTAAACTAAAGTATTTTTGATAACCATGCAATTGAGCAATAGGATAGGAATAATTCAGTATGTCTTAGAAAATGCTGAACAAAATAATGAGAAAGAAAGAAAACAAAATCTTAAGGTCAACTTGGATGCATCTAATGTAGTCATCTTGGTGTTTCCCAGACTAGGCAGGATGGTACTTGATCTCTGACTTCTCATCCTGTTTAACTTTAGTCATCAATGTCGTTCCTTGTTCATATTTTTCGTCATATTGTGTAGAGCTTGTGTTGTGGGTGCTCAAGGTGCTCTGGTTGCAGAAGGTGCAGAGGGTTGTGAATGTTCCCCTCCTGCCCCAACTGCATGTGTCTCCATGATGCTTTTCAGAGCTCTGCCCTTAAAGGTGTGTCTGTCTGATTAATGAGGCTAAGGGTGTTGGATCAGGGCATCATAGAAAAATTGTCTTGAAAGAAGGCAGGTAGTCTTTCGTGAGCTGATGCTAACTACCTGTTTCCTCCTAGAATTTTTCTGGTGTCGTGGATGGAAATATTTGACACAGTTATGATTTAGTAGCAGTTCAAAAATTTGTTAGTGATTTGAGATAGATCAAGAGGTTAAGTTTTAGCGGCGCTTAGTCAATAACTGATTTATGTATTTATGAGACCATTTGACAAAATAATTGAACAGCGACTTAATTACAGATTTGAGAATGGCAAGATTCACACTAACTTACTATGAAGTATCCCAAATCAATGCATACACATACGAGCACAAACATACAAACACACACTACTTGAGGGGTTGCACACACGCCCGTGCCCGAGTTTTTAACTGCTAGGACCAAAGGTCCCATTGCAAGGGGTGACTCTGATGAGCTGATGGGTGTCCCTTTTGTACAGGCGCACAGACAAATATTTGGGTCCAGTAAAGGGTAAGAGCATCTATACTCATAAGAGCTAATGTGTATATAGAGAAGTAGACGAAAGAGAAGCTAGCCTATAGTTAAAATCTTCTTCTTTGAGTTTGGAGTAAATACTCACAGTGCATCGGCATTCCTCAGCAGGTGATAACTGAGACTCGCGGCGGGGTTGACTCGCCCTGCCCTTTTAATCCTTGAAGTGTTTGCCTGAGTGGTGTCCCAACTCAGGGCAGATGTTGGTCACAGCCTGCTGCGATCCAGAAGAGCTCAAAGAGTCTTGCTAGAATCAGCACTTACATGGTCCAAGATAATTGACTTTTGTCAGTGTTTTTCCACTCCAGCCCAACTCGAACGATGGGATATTCTGGTACGTTCCACCAGTTGTGCAAGTCCAGAACTTGCTAGATCTGCCAAGTCCAGAACTTGCTAGATCTGCAAGTTCTGGTATCACCCCACTTTTGGGCCATGATCCAGGTACAGATGTACTAGGCTGTCAGCGGGTGATTGATTGTCATTACGGTTTCCAAGTGATAGTGGGAGCAGGAGCCAGGCACTCCGTTAACGCTCTGGTCCTTTGTCTTTCGGAATTCATGCCTGACTTCTCCTAGATTGGTATGTGGCCCAGGGTTGGGGAGTCGCACCAAGCACTGAGTGGCCAAAAGTGGAGGTGGGGGGGGGTTGCACCACCACACCTGGGGAAGAGAGACCTTGCCTTCTGAAGCTTCTGGTAGCATAACAGCTTTTCAGAAATTGAGTGGCTGAGTGAAGAGCGCTTTATGAGTTCTTAAGAGTCCTGAGAAGAGTTTTTCTTTTGCGAAGTTCGTGTACATGTTAATGGAAACTGCCTTGTGTATGAAGATACAGGAGAGGTTTTTTAAATATTTGTATGAAACATGGATATTGGTAACTCTACTTTCTAGCTAGTGTTAGGATATTTAAAATTGCTGTGTGTTCAAGATTATAGAAACACACATATTCTAGTGGGGATGTATTCATAAGTGTAGGAATTTGAAGATTTTTCTGTAACAAATAATATACAAATACCCATTTGAAACAACAGCCAGTGAAAATCACTACTCTAAAGTTTATTTTGACAAGATTTTTTTTTTTTCCCCCAATCAGCCTCCTGTTAAAGTTTTGAAACTTTTCAGAAACTATGGGCTGGATCTGCTTTACCTGCCATTAAATTTTCAGTGCCTACAGCTGTGTTTAATATTTACAGAAGTTGGGTATGATAGGTTTATATCAAACCCTCAAAGCATGGTTCAGTGAGAACGTTTGCACCTCAAGTGCTTCCTTGATGCTTAGCAGCAGCATTTTAAATTGTTATGGAAAACAAAAACAGCTTCAGCATTGTATTATGACAGTCACGTTTACAATGATCCCAAGTGTAACTGGGTATAACCAAATAGTCCTCTTATATGGTTATTTTCTTTTTTTTATCACTGTAAAATATTTTCTTTTCTTCTTTATAAAGGTCTGTTGGCTGTCAGTGTCTTTCACATTCCTGTCAAGGTATCACTGTAGCTCTTTTCATGTGTGCACATTAAAAGTTACCGTATCCATAGGGAAAATATTTTAATTGGAGAACTTCCTTTTAAATTTTCATGGGTAAAAACGTACCCATAAATTCCTTTCTCCTGAAAAATAACAAATGCAATAAGGTATAATCTAAATCAGAAAAGTGGACTTAATTCACATGGGCATCCAGTCACAATATTTGTATTTAACTGTGCTATAAAACGTATATAAAATTTACTTTTTGTAGTTGATACAAATTGGGAAACAATAAGAACTTTCAAATGCAAGTTTTACAGCACAATTTCTGTAACAGCATAACAGTGCGTTTTAACTAAGAGAGTATGTATGCGGTGTGTGCAAGAGGAGGACCTCAGAAAGCTTTAAAAAAACCAGAAAGGATGGGCCACAGTGACTTGTATATTAAATGAAAGATTTATAAACGAGGCTGGTGTTGCATTTTGTGAGTTTGTTCTTGCTATATGGATTCATATTTATTGTTAAATACTCTTAAGCATTGCCTTAAAGAGCATGCTGCAGACTTTTTGCTTTTTCCCTTTTTGCAGATGTTTATTTTCCTTGATTCTAAAGGGCTCTCTTGTGTCTGAAATAACTTAAGAACTGTTAAAACTCATCTTTTCCCAACTGTGTTTTCTAGCTCTTTTGATGAGTTGTCAGTTGCCCTGTTTCTCTTTTCATTGATGCCCTCGAAGAGAGAGCAGGGGGTGAAGATGTTGCAGGTGGCATCATGTCCTCAGAACTTGGCCACAGTGGAGTACTGCATTATTGGGATGTACAGTGTCAGTTTGAAAACCCCTTATTATGGGGTGAGAATGTAGTCTGCTCTCCAAAACGTGGGTGGGTTCAAGGGGAGTCTGTGATGATTACAGGTCTCTTTCTTTTCTTACAACTCTGCACCAGGCTGCCTGAAGTGCGTGATCACAGCTTTTGCTTTTTCACAGTAGTCCCCTTTTTTGATCTGTTTCAGTAACGTTTTCTGTTATGATTGTATTAAGCTTTTGTTTACTTTCTGTTTTTAAACTCACTGGGAAGAACTGGAAAGATAAAGTATTCTTTTCATGATTTCAGAAATGTGACATTATCAGACCTGTTTTCCTAATATCCAATAATTAAATACTTAATGCAGGTACATTTAGATTGATACAGTAATCTGTATGCAACCAATTGGTTTCTGTATAGTATTTTTTTCAGCTTGTATAGGTGCATATTTGTGTGTTCATGCTGTGGAATGTCAAATCTTAAATCCACTGTAGAAAACACATAGAATGTCTAGTGTCTTTTTCCTACAATTTAGAAAAGATGATAGCAATCCTGATGTTAAAAATATTCCTGGTAAATAACAAGATAAATTGAAAAATGGACTTAACCTTACATAAGAGCATTCGTACACAGGAGGGATGACATTGGTTTAACTAAGTCAGTACAGCATGATTTCATATATTCAGTTGCTCTCATTTGTATGTATTGAACTCTCTTCCCCCCAAGGTATTCTCAGACAACCATTCGATCTGTTTTTTCTCTGTCAATTTTTCCATGCTTAAGAATGTCTTTTGAATATTTTTTCAATTAATGAAATTAAATAATGGATTCCAGCCAAACGTAGTTGTTTCTGTTCTGTTCCTCCCCCTGTGTGTGCCCCCCATCACATGCATGCACAAAGGGGATGCTTAGCTTCGTACAGTGGAATGAATTTTTGTTAGGTTTGGGAGTTTTTAACTTCTATATACAGTAGAAAAGTTATTCTTCAGTGGTAAATGATTACATGAAATGTGCTTTTTAACTGGCAGCCTCTGGTGAGTTACCATGTGGCTCTAGTGTGTCAGGTAACCAAATGATGAGGAGTGAACAGTCACATCTAATGGTTTTATGGTTTTCCATGAGAGAGAATACAGTTTAAGTGACAGCCATACAAAAGTTGGGCAATTCACAGCTTACTAGTTATGTTAGAAGTAGGTTTTAAATATTAGGAGAATAATGCTTAACAAAGTAAATGCCTGGTACAATGGTCTGAAAAGAAAAATGGCAGTGAAAAAACTTTTAGTAGTCTATTTTAAGGCTTTATTAATACACAGCGTTAAAACTATATCTCTATAAATCAGTTCCAAGATTCTGGTGAAAATTACTTTTTTTTAAAAAAACAAAAAGCAGATAAGAAAGATTAAATGCTATGAATGGCTTGATACCCACGCCCCCACGCCCCCTCCCCCCCTGTACTGAAATTTTTATGAACTAACAAATGCAGAAAGTTGTGGGCAGTTTTTCTGCAATGCAGGTTAATGATGTCCACGTTTCTAGTAGGGATGGGGATGATAGGCATGAGAGTAGACTTTCTCTCTGCGTCTGGGAGAGCTGCAACATAGGATTGTCTTGGAGACTTAAGCTTTCCTTCTGAGGAATTATCTGGAGATTTTTCATTAAATTTTCCATGTGCAAGAAATCAGATCATCTGTCTTGTTTGTTTAGAGAAAATTAATAAGATTCATATAGAATGCTTGAAGTACTTTACTCTCCTTGGTAATGGTATCATAAAATTGTATTAGCCATAGAAGATGGGCTTTGCTGGCACATACTGCAAGGAGGCTCTCTTGTTTTGACTGATTGTCTGCTGTTGCTGGTACCAGATGAATACTGCTTCTGAGTTCGGCTGAAGAGCATCTTTCTGGTGTCTTCACACAGAATGCCCTAGCAACCAGCCTCCTTGTTGCTTCAGTCTTCTTCAGGTGGTTCTTAATTTAAGAACATATGTATTAACACATTCCCTGTGACTGTTTCTAAGTAGAAAGAGCAATTCTTATTAATTTTGTTACAATAATAATATTTCCTGGCAACTTAATGAGGTTGGTACGCATATTTTCAGAACATAAGCTCATGAGAAGCTCCTGTGACTCATGAACATGTAACTTTTCAGCCAGTGTAATTGTTGGGGTTTTTTTTCCCAAAAGACTATTAAAAAAAAAAAAAATCCATACAGGTGCCTACTACTGGAAGTAATTTTTTACCAGTAAAATGTGAAATATTTCTTGAAGAAGGAGCGACATTACTCACTGAGAGAAAAGAAGTGTACTTTCTTTCATATGCTGCTACTGCCTTCTTGGTTAATACCTGTCTCACTCAGACTCTCTTCTTGTGCAGATTAATTATTTCAAGCTGTCTTCTCCATCTACTATTGGCTTTGGGAATGCAGCTTTCCCTGGTGCACCTGCACGTTTTCAACCTGCACTTAAAACATATAGGTGAAAGTATACCGTCTTGTGCTTTTTATTTCCTTTGCCTATGTTGTTTTCTTCATTTCTTTTACTGGTGTATGATGACCTTATCAGAAGTTTTTTGGAAAGTGGCCTCTAGCTTTTATCTGAACATGCTGACTTCTTCCATCTCTACAGATTTCACTGTACAGCTGGAATAGCTATGCTTCACTAATTTAACGTGGGAAAGGATTCATTTATTAGCTTAATACTCTCTGTGTTTCTGGAGTTAAGTCATATTTGCAGCTGGTGGAGTTTATGAAAGGCTGTTTTCTCGGTACGGAGATCATAGAAAAAACATCGTACATAATCTTCAAGAATATTATTTTCAGTAAGTGTCATATACCAGATGGCTTTGAGACCTATTTAGCTATCTGTTTTTGTTAATCTTGCTTTGCTTGCTTGAGACCTCAAGACTTCATTTCCCTATGTGCTGATAAATATAGGGTCATAGGAATTGCCATATTGGGTCAGACCATCTGTTCTTTAATTAGGAGTAGTAACAGATGTTTGGGATGATGATGCAAAAAAAATCTACAATAGGCAGTTATGACAGCAGCGTACTCCAGGGTATATCACTCTGGGATCCTGTTAGTTCGGCTTGTATCATAAAACTCGAAGACATTTGTGTCTTTTCCAGTTCTTTGTTTTTAAATATTTTCTATTGCAATGTAATTTTATCTTCTGGTCTCCCCTTTAATGCTGCTAAGCTTTTGGATTTGCAGTCCTGTATCCCTTAGCAGTGCATTCCTTAGGAAGAGATACGAAGAAGTATCGCTTTTTGTTGATGGTGATGTCAGCTTTCAATGTAGTTGAACACCTTCTCTTGCTCTTGTAGCATTCCTGGAAGGAAGTTCTTGCTCTGCCTTCTGTGTGCCATTTTCTGTCCTTTTTGTGGAGGCAGGGGGAAATCTTATTCTTACTGATTTTCCCCTTCATATTAATATTTCCATGCTGCTTGTTGTTCTTGGTTCTTGTCTCTGCAAGACTTTCAACTGAACTGCAGTAACTAGATGAGTCAAATTTCCCACCGTGCTTCAGTTGAGAAAACACTGTTGATTCCTGTGAGAGGAAATTTTTCTCATCTTATGCCACTGAAGATAAATAATTTGTAGGAAATACCTTCAGGATTTTAGCTTTTAATTGAGGAATATATGCTTTGTTGTACTGGTGAAGGTGGCTTTGCAAGGGGAACATTGACTAAACCTGCTACAGTGCTGCAGCAAAGCGCTGCTCTGAGCAGAATGTGGCACGGGACTACAAGGCTGGGGGAGAGTCCCTTTTTGGGGGCAAGGGGGTGTCTGTGCTTCCCTACATCCAAAATGAGAAGTAGCACTTCTTTTTCTTACTGCAACTAGAGTGATATTTAAAGGACTGATGAACTGGGGGGCAAACACTATTTGCTGGTAGTAGAAACATTAATATCTAAACAGCAATTCCCAAACTTGCAATGGGAGCAGGGAGAGAGAGAGGAGAGCTGTTGCCATTAAACACTTAATGAATCTACTTCTGCCACCTGCTTTGCTATGCAGAAGATCCAAAGCCTTTTATGCTGCTGTTTTTTCATATTGTGTTGATCAAGAACAATTGGTATAGAAACCAATTGATGTAGATTAAGATTATAGTTTTAAATATGTCTGCAAAAGGGGTCTTAGTTCTCTTCATTCTTGCTAGTTTTGCAGGGGGAGGCTCACTTCTTACCAGAATATTGCTTGGGTGTTGGCAGCCTCTTCAAATTCCTTACATTTTTCTCCGTAGATGCTTAGAAAACTCATTAAACCTAAAGGTGAGTGCAAGTTAGTAGTGAAGGAGTCAATAGTATTTGAGTGAACAGCTGTGAAGGCAAGTAAGAAAATTAATGGGGAAGAGAGACAGGTTGCATTAGTAAAGAGAAATGACGTGTTGAACCCTATCCTAACTAAGCAAGGGAATGCACTTCTTTTTCTAACCTGCTTCTAAGCCTTAGAGCTAGCAGTCTTTGTTGTGTTGTGTTCAGGTTTCCAAGGAGATGCAAGATATTTTTGTGAAATTGAGAAATCATGAGAAGAGGAATTTTAAAATGCGTGTCAAACCACAAAATACAGTGGCAGGGAGGGCCTGTAATACGCAGGATTTTAAGGGTAGAACTTAAATGCCATACAACTGAAATTTGTCTTTTTCACCAATGGTAATGATTAGTGTTCAACTGAGAGCTATTTTAGGATGATAAACAACATTCCTTTCATTTTTTACTGCTTGGAGGGGAGGCTAAGTGCCTGCTAATAGATGCTGTTTATTCCAAAGTGCCTGCTAATAGATGCTGTTTATTCCAAAGTCTGCAAGAATTTTTTACTAGGGATCAAAACCCCTAAAATGCTAAGAAGTTTGTTTAAAAATGCTGGAAATCTGGTTCTTGAGCTAGCTGTTTGGGTTGAGAGTGTTTAATTGAATAGCTCTCACAGATTGGGCAACCCAGGAATGTTCTGTGTCTAGGACATTAAGAGCTACATAAGACTATATGAAGTGCTTAAATCAACTTCTTGAGGAAACTGGAAACTTTTGGTTGACAACAGCATGTGTGTTGCATGCTATCATATTTTGCATCCAAAAAGTACTCAGATGCAGGCTTATGCTTAGGAGTTCTGGGTAGTTGCAGTAAGTCCTGTGAAGCTGCGGGAAGAGTGGGCTAATTTTGCTAATTGTGAACACATGCCATGTTAGAATGTTTTAGTGCGGCATTGTTAAGGTTAGATAAGTCTACAAGCAGACTTGTGAACAAAACGGGAGACTGAGCAGCAACTGTGCTTACACAGTGCAAATACATACTTGGTGCTGTATGGCCTGTTTAGACTTAAGATTTATTCTAGTCATACATTGCTGTAGATTTGTTGTGGTTCTCCTGGCTGTATTTCTGTTTCATCTGTTTATTTTAATTCTCTTGTGGTTTCACTTCTACACCTATGCTGTCGCTAAATGGGCTAATCAGTGTCTATCGCTCTGGTTACAATACTGTACACGTACTGCTTGTATGGCTGGCAGGTTGAGCCAACAGGTGGGGCACGTAGCAGGAGATCATTGGGAGAGTCACTATGAATCTCGAGGAAAATTCAGGAGGAGAAGGGTAAGTGGAAACTAAAAATGCTGCTATGGGGATGAGAATTTGAGCTGGAAGCCTGGGGGGACTGCAGTAGGGACTCTAGGTAGTACTGGTGGGGGGGAAAAAAGAGGAGCTTTCATGGACACAGGGAAAACATTGGCTCCAATGTAAGTATAATTAACATAGTAAATCAATCAGCAACGAATTATATGTCTACTGGAAATTATTCTTCCTCAGTACTACTTGTTTAGGGGAGCCAGCAACCTATGGCATTGTTGGATCCCTAGCTGTCATAGTTCTACTTCTTGTTTATTCCATAGGTTAGTGAGAGTTTTCTTTTTAAGCAGCCAATAATGTGACTTTTAAAGATACACAGAATATGTGATTTTTTTAATTTATTTTTTTTTAAATATTTCTTTTTAGAACTTCACTTATGTAAGAGAGAAAATGCAAAGCATGGTCTTAAACTTTTTGGTAGGAGAGTCCTACCTTTTTATATGTTTAAAAATCTCTATTTTGTAAAATGCTTTTAGTTGGCATATCTCTTTATGGTGGTTTCATGCTTATTTTTACTTTTAAGACTTTGGTTTTGTTTTACTTAAATATTCTAGGAAGAATGATTCACCTGCATTTACTTTGTTATGTGTCAGACTCTAATTTCATCTTGTCGCCCATTAAGATATTTGAACATTGATGTAAACAATCAAGTGAGCTGAAAAGTTACTTTGTCTGCATTAATGAAAATATTTGTAGTATCATACTTGAAAATACTGTTGTTCTTGGGAAATCATAGAACACAATGAATTGTGGGAGTTTTGAAGAGCATGAAACAATTAAATGGTATTTTATTGATGCAGAAAAAAGGACATCTCTGTGGTTTTCACTTAAATGTACTGATTTCTTAAAGTAGCAAAAATGGTGATGTGAGCTTTGTCTTTGCTTGAATAACGTGTTATGTTTGAGACCAAGATAATAGAAAAAAAGTTTGAGTACCTTCAATAAATGATTGAAAATGCAAAAGCTTTGGGAAATAGTGAGAATTAAATATTACTGAAGGTTATGTTACCTAGCGTATAGGGGCAATTATTAGGTTGTTTATCATGAATCTGGCTTTATATGTGCAGAAATGGTGAAAGTGGGGGTGGGGGAATTAATATATGGGGCAACTGGTGAGAATAATATCTTTTTTTCTGTTGGTTTTGGCACCTGAGTTACATAGTGCAGAGTGAGCTTCAGTCAGCACTTCAAGTTGTGCAGACATGCTTTCCCAGCTTCATTGTAGACAGCAAAGTGAAGATTTTTTTTTTTTTTAAGTGAATGAGGTTCAGTGAAACCTCAAAGCTGAGAGGAATTTCGAAATGAAAATAAAATGATCATCTGTCAGGAGAGATTCATTGGCTGCTATTCAGTATAGAAAATTGTGCAAAATGCTTGTGGCCAGCTAAATGAATATGAATGTGTTACTTTTTTTTTCCTTGCATGCGTAACAGAACATGCCTCAGTCATTTTGATTTAGGCATGACTGCAGTTAATGCCCACTTTGTATTTAAAACTTTTCTGAAAGAAAAGATATGCTTTTTCTGACAATCAGTTTCATGCTAAAACAGTGATAAATACAATTTTTTACATTGAGGATGACTTCTCGTCTCTTCAGTTATCTCCCATATGAGACTCGGTTCAAGTTTCATTAAAGGTATGGTTTGCTGCTGTGAACGTTTAGCTTGTTAAAGCATGTGGGGATAGCCCTTCCTAAATGTAGTTCTTTAATAATTTTATCGGTGCGTAGGGTATCTCAAATTGCACACATCTTGTCCAAGGAAAGATCTTGATTGCAGTATGTATTTTGATATAAAGTCAGAAGAACTACTGTCTACATTAGATTTAGTAATTAAAATAGTAAATATAATTCTGCCAAATGCTTCTATTAGCTATAGAAATCAATGTGCTGAAAGAGGCAGAGATTTTGCAGCAAAAAGTGGCTATCTGAAGAATTAATTGAGCATTTGTATAGTAACAGTCTATGTATATGAAAGAAAAAATTGCCTAAATAACAATGCAGCAGCTTTTCCAGATTTGTCTTTTGGTTGTGATGTTTTAGATGTTTTACTTGATCATTTGTTTTAGATAAAGGTGGATTGCAGTATTAATTGCTAGGCTACAGCAAAATGCCGTGGTCTCCACAAAGGGTGTACATCAAGCAAATCTGACGTGCTTTTTTTTTTTTTTTTTCTCCGATGTGAGGGAGATCTCTGCTCTTGCCTGTATGCAAGTGTCATAGAGGTGAATGAATAAAGGTACTCCCAATAAAGAATGCTGCTTGTGTAGTGATACGTTTGTCGGGTGCCCCCAGCCCTGCCGGTTCCCACAGGGGTGCGCAGGTACGCACACCTGTCTCCCAGGAGAAGCTCAGGGCATGCAGCAAAATTCTCGAGCAAACATTTAACCCCCGAACTTAGGAAGGTGGTTATGCACTGCCCCTATAAAACAGGGCAGAAAGGTTTGTCTGTAAGTGGTATTTTTAACATGCTCAGTAGCTGTAACAGTATAGGCTTAATGCTTTTCCCGTCTGCCTTTTGCAGAAGGTGCTCTGTACCTTCGCACAAAGCGTTCATCCTTGTTTTCAGTTGAGATAAGAGGGAAGGCAGCATGCTTTCCAGCTGATTGCATTTTATACTTCATGCAGGTACTTTCATTTCACGTCGTACTTCCGGGAGCATTTCAGAGCCACACTGTGGCTGTCGCTCATGTACGGTCACTTTTCACCTCCGGCTCTGTCTTCTCCCCTGAAATGCTGCCAGTGGTTAGTTGAGTTGGATAAGAAATGAGCTCAAATTTGTCTTCATAAAGCCATTAATTAGGTGCATACTTTAAATCTGGATCAGTTCTTCAGTCTGCCTGCCTGCGTGGCTGACAGTAGGGGAGAGAGAGCATATTATTTGGCTGCTGCTTTTGGTGGTAATGCTGGCCTGTGCTGGTTTGAAGGGCTTGTGGGGTGGCAGCATACAGGTGCCGTATTGCCTCCCTGATAGTGACTGGTGAAATGCAGTGCTGTTGCATCCCGGGTAGGTGGAAGAGGGATATCCACAGATCCCTGTGTCCTGTGGCAGCTGTTAAGCAGGTATAGCATATACTCCTTGGTACTTTGGTTCTGGGGAAAGGAGTTTTTGCTGCTCCAAGCAGGATTGCTAGCATTAAAGTCCAGCCGAGACACTGGAAAATTTGCAGCTCGGAGTTTGTCAGTTTGGTCAACTTTCAGAGCCTTTGTAGATGTGACTTAAAAAAAAAAAAGAAATTGGAGGATTTGAAGAAAAACATACTTTTTTGCTTCACCTCCATTTACTAGAATTTGGGGGTTACGGTCATGCAAGTGGTGATCATTCTCTTGCTTTCTGTCAGAGAAATCATCCTTTTTCCTTCTTAGCTGTTGTAAACTTACTGCAGCAATGCCCTGCTCTTTACTTGGGACTGGTGTTTTGTTCTAAATGCTCATCAGCTGTAGAAATGTGATAGGATAATGCTCTTTTTATGAAAAGTGCTATATTGGGTGATGTGTAGTTAGCTTCCTCTTCCTTTGTCCTACATCTTTTCCTTTGCTGCTGTCCTTTCCATGTGAATCTTCATGTATTGTGCTTAGCCCAGACAAAAAAGTAATTGTTGACAGAAATTACTTGCTACTTATTTAGGCTTACTTTTTTATTTGAAGGAGCGAGAACCATGAGAAAGGGCCAAAAGTAGGCTAAGAATGAAGTATCAATCCTTGTTTGCTCTCCTGATGTGATTTTTCATGTTTACAAGCAACGATGTAACCTCAGTCTGTCTGATGGCTCGGAGTGGGGTGCATCTCTGGCCCTAATAGACATGGCACTGAGGAAATGGTTTCCCCTCTTGGAGAACTCTGTTTTGAAAGGGCTGTAAATTTGACTATTTGATAATAGTGCATAAGGTTGTCACTGGGGAAGAGAAATATTTAGTTGGAGCGCCTCATAAACTGTCCCATTTCCAGTAAGATCTTTAAGGCTGGACTTTACTGGCTTGAAAAGAAAAGGCCAATGGATTATGAGGAAGGAGGAGGGAAACATACCTGCCATGACAAAAACATTTCATGGGAAGAAGTATGATACAGTAATACAGAATGGATGGAAAAATGCAGTGATGTGAATTAAAGCATATAAAAAATACTGGTAAAACATCATTGCTTTAAGTAAAAGGACATTTTTCCCTTGAGATCTTGAATTTGGACCTACCTGTGGTGGCACAGCATCTACATATGCCTTTTTTCCTTGCCGTGCTCCTTGAGAGTTTCCATTACTGTGCAGTGAAGAAGTCACCTTTATGGTGCTCCGTGTATAGCGTTACCTGCACTGTTTGCATTATTACTCAGTTTGTAAAATGAGTACCTCGTGGATGTCTTTGGAGCTAATTAAACATCGTTCTCCCAGGAACCGGTTCTCCGTAAGCAGAAACAACAGAAGCATGATACTGTGCTGCAGCCCGGAGAGGATGAAACATTTCCCTAACTGCTGCTTCTGCTTTGGCTAACAAGTCATATCCATTTTATCAGTTGCATTTACATGTGAGAGCTCTAAGCAGAAACCTCAGGGCATAGTACTGCTTAATGTATAATAAATACTATTTGCTTTTTTTAATGGCTAAATGAAATGTGCATTTTAAGCTTTTAACAAGAAACTTTGTAAACATTTTATACAGCTTTAAAACTAATCTTTAATGTGTTTTTTTTAAGAAGTCTTGTTAATAAAATGTATTTTCTTACTAATGCTGTCACCCACAGATTTAAAGCAGAAAAAATGACTACTGCTGAAAGCTGTTTAACAGTTTTGTAATGGAGTGGTGTTAAGAAGTAAACAAGAGTGTTCTAGCAATACAAACCTTTGGCAGTTTTGGAAGGCGAAAGTAAGTTAATCAGTGATACCAAAACCAGAAGGTGACTATATGCAGATCAGGACTGAGACATTGATGGGGCTCTGAGACCCCTGTAGTATTTGTGCACTGGTCCCAGCAGTCCATTTCCTGTTACGTTAATCAGATGCTTATGACTTTTTATGACTGTTTAACCTGCAGAGGGCTAATTTTAGCTGCTTTATGGTGTATGAGATCCATGCCACATATTACTCGTTCTTTTTTCTCATCTTTACAACAAAACTAGGGAAGTATTTGACTGAGTCTTACGTAATTGCTCAAAACAAATCTTTCAACAAAATGTTAGTGAACAAAACACAAGTTTTTTGGGGTTTTTTTTGCTTTACACTTCTCCCTTGGCTATTTAGCGTTCACCCTTGTCTTGTTTGTCATCAGTTCTCCATTCGGTATGGTGTCTTTCAGGTGCTAATGTGACTAGACAATGAAGAAAACATCTCCATTGTTCTATATCTATTCCTTTCTTTACCTGCAGAGAAGTGTTAAAATCTATCTCTGTATTTCACGAAGTTTTTAAAAAATGAAAGAGACTGTTGTCTCTCCGTAGGGAGATGGCATTTTCATTTTCTGCTTTTAGCTCAGTGTCATGCTGCTGTAATGATTACTCACTGTTAGCCCTGTAGGCTGCTCTGATGAAAGTGTGTTTGCAGAACTTTATAGTGCATCTTAAAGAAGCTGCTTGAGAGTACATTTCAGATTTGGGTTTTTGTTGTGGGGTTTTTTTTCCCCCAAAGATCCATGAGAGTTTTCAGTGTTTGAAACTGTAGATTCCAGCTAACAGAACGCCCTACATCTATAAAGTGCGTTTGCCATCTCTATAATGGCTGGCACGTGTTGTGTCGTGGTGTTAAGGAAATTGATTCCACCAGATGCTCAGCTGTCTCCTAGCCTCCAGCTGCTGCTTCCCTTATGCTTCACACCCAAATTACTTGGAAAGTATTTGTGGTAATAGGGAAAGTGGACTTCAGTGTATTTTAGGCATCTAGCACTAAAAAAAAGAATTTGATATTTCTTGCTGGGCTGAATTGCTTTAGAATTGCTTGATCTGAGTCCATTTTTAAATTAGGTGGTAACATTAAAAGAAAAACAGCAGCAGCAATCAAAAAGTCCATTCATTTCTTTTTGATCTACTGCAGAATTCCTTCTGATTCATTCTCCTATGGTATAATTCTTTTTCTAATATGGCTCCTCTGTATCCTAAAAACAAACCACAAAAGTACTTACTGTCTTCAGGGTTGTGTATCTGCAGTTTCCTTGTGCTTTTATCTTAAACACTATTCTCGACTGAAGTGGCTTACTGACATTGAAGTTTTCTCATGTGAAGTGATGTCTTTGACTCCAATCCAATGAGCTATTAGTTTAATTCAAAGGTGTCTTTTAAAAAAAATTGGTGTTCTGATACTCTGTTATTATTGGTCACATTGACAGTCGTGAGGAGTGGTGGAGTAAACGGTTGAATCCCTGAAGATAGGTGGTTTAGTAATAAATTCAGTGATGGCTTTAATGATAATACTGCATAGGCAGTCTTTTTGCAAGGAAATGCAGTTCAGTAGTACCAGTGTTATAACTTGGTCTTTTCCAGCAGTCATTAGGCACAGTAAAATTCACAGCACAGTGGAAAAATGAGAAGTGACAGTCGCTTGTTCCAGTGTAAATGGCATAATAAAAAATTACGATCCCTGCCAGAACTTTTAATTGATCTTTTTATACATTAGTATGAATAATTATCCTGAAATGCTACCAACATGAAGGTGAATATGAATGAAATTACTAAGGTTTTTAGTTGAATGCGTGGATTTACTTCTCATACCCTTCTCCCTGAAACAACACTTCTGTAGAAGGCTGAGTTTAAAGATGCTTATCAGATTTTTGGGATTCTCCTTTTATTTAAATATCTAAAGTAGCTTTGTAAATATATGTTAACATATTTACAAAGCTATGGGTTTTCATATATATTTATTTGAGAGGTTCTTAAATTGGCTTTGTACATAAGATTTTACATTTGGAAAAATCTGCCACCTTTTTCCCCTTTGGCAATATATTATTCATTACTTTTCATGAAGTTTTTGCCAATACTATACTGTACTGAAATTGTTGTAGTACTTGCTGCATAGTCATGTTTGTCTCAATCCTCCTTCCGGGCCAGAATTTTCTATTAGGTGTCCGGTGGGCTATGAAGGATTTCTACTTGCAAGTAGATAATTGATCTTTCTTAAACAAATGTGTGTGTGTGTGTATGTATATATATATATATATATATATGTATCTCATCTACATGGATGCATCTACACTGCTCTGTCTGTGCAGAACTATAGTTGTACATATGATGTATTTCATAGGTATAATATGAATATCTTAAATTTTTTTCTGAAGCTTCATGAATTGACATCTTCAATTATTAGGTTTGTTTCTCACCTGCCCAATCTTTTCCCAGGAGTTACGATAAATGTCAGTATCTGGTGTGCAGGAAGATGGGAAATGACAAGAATAATGTATAGAGAAGAATTTTTTAACTGTTATTATTGTGCCACGTTCCTTTAACAAACCAGAATTTACAAGTACATCTGCTCAGATTGGAAGTTGTAGTCAACTAAAATGAGGTTCTGTAATAGAAGTTTTTTTACAGTCTTCCTGATAGATGGTGTTGATATCCCAGCTTTTAATGCTGCAGATGTATTTTTCAGAATACCTTTCATGATGAGTTATCCTTAATATGGTTTATCCTTGTTTAAAATATTGATATGTTTGGCAGTTCACAGTGCTGGATGGGCATGCCATCGTTTTACACTCTTGGAATTTAAAACTTAAGATTCCTCCAGTTCAAAAAGTAGAGCATATTAGAAGTTTTGGTTACTTCAAAGAGTTAGCTTTCTTGATTAAATGGATTCTATGGTTTTTTGAGATTCAGAGCCTGAAACTAACTATAACACATCTACTAATTTTCTCTTCTGCTGTACTAGTCACTTGTGGAGCTTCACAATTAAGCTGAATGTGTCTCAATTTCAGGTTCCTATTGCCATTCTTATTTTGATGCATACGAATTTTTTCAGAATAGCTCATATTGCATGGAAAAGCCTTGGAAGGCAGCTGCAGAAAGGGTGAAGTATTTTACATTGGCGTGAACGTAATGTTGTATCTGCTCAGTAAATACCCACCCAGCTCATTTATCATTTTCTGCTGTGTGATAGCTATGCTGGCTAGAACAGAGTGAGTATCCCCGGGTAAGCTTGCTGCTTTGGATGTACTTCTGCCCTGTTCTCTGTGTTATCTTGTCAATCTTGTGTTTCCTTTACTATGGCTTTCTGCATTTCTCTTCAACACTCTACTTGTTTCTCTGCTTTTTATGCTTCATCTCTTGCTGCTGCTCAGTAGTTCTGCAGAGTGTAGAGTTACTCACCCCAATACGTACTCACTGAATGGATTCAGCTGCCCACTTGGAACATCAGCTGTCTGAGCTGATCTGTGATGACTTTCCAGGAGGGGATTGTTCTGGGCTGTGCTTGTATCTGTGCATGGTTTGCAAATCGGTAAACTAGTGAATGGTACGCTCGGTTATATTTCAAGTGTAGGTTGTATAGTTTTTGGGTTTTGCTCAGATTTTTTTTAAAATGAAGTTAATTCTTCTGTCGATGTAAACTGTTGGTAATTTTGGCATCAGTTAAAACAAACATGCTGCTGGAGGTAAAAGCAATTTCTATTCCTGCCTTGCTGTGCTAAACTTGAGCATTGTTCTAAAAATACGGATTGTCTTGTCTTTTTTGAACATTAAAAATCCTGTAGTTGTCTGTATATAATTGCTTGTTGAAAAAGAGGGTACTGTCAATTTTGGAATCCTTGCTCAGCACAGTAATTTGGTCTTTGAACTGTGATATGTACTTGGTGTCTGAAAATAACCTTTTGGAGTCCCATCTGGAACCTGGACTTCTTGTCCCTCTAGAAAGCAGCAGCCTAACAGGGGTAAACAGACCTGCCCTTGGAGCTTAGATATACCTAAGGCACATCAGCATGTACTATCAGGAGACAGGAGGGGAAGGAGCCACCTGCGGTTCTTCCTCAGCTAGAGCAGTTACCCTCAGCATCATCACTTTGTGCTGCTGCTGTGATTAACAGAACTACGGCCTGCGAAAACATACACCTGCACGCACCCAGTCTCCGGTGGTACAGTCTTAGCCAGGATGGTAGTAAATCTAGCAAATGGTTGAAAGCGTAAAAATGCATCTCGAATATACATCATTTTTAGTGTTTTTCTTCCCTGGGTTTCCTTGCGTATTGTTTAACATCAGTGGGAAAAAAAGACCAGACTTGGGTAGAAATGTCTGTACTAAACATATGATGTGCTTAGGAGGAGAAAGAGCCTGTGAAACGTTCTCTGAGCTAATGTCATTGCTCAGGCCTTTTTTTGGTGGGAATTTCTGTACTTTTTTAGGATTTTCTTAACAATTCAGTTGGCTGGTATCCGTAATGATTTTCTTTCACTGTCAGTGAATCTGGTCATTCCTGTCCAAGACTGTAGCAGATAAAAATACTCCCAAATCTACCAATTTGATGCAGGAATTCTGCATGATCTGGGTTGTTAAATCTTTGAGACGTCCAAAAGGGTGTAGCACAGAGTCGGGACTGAGTTTTCTGAACAGGGCTGTTACTGCTCTTAACCTATCAGGAAGAGACCCATTGTGAATATTTTTACATGCCTCAAATCAGCCCATTTTTTGTCTCTCAAGTTTTGGGGTGCTCAGAGTTGATGATTTGTTGAAATTTCTGGTTTTGAGCTGTTATTCCAGTAGATGAGCATCTCAGAAATTTCCTGGGAACCCTGTGGAGCCATCAGTCTCTGCTCCACATGCCCTCTAGGCTGATGGCAGGCGTTTGCCCTGTCTCCTCCTCTCCTCAGGACTTTATTTTTGCATGGTAGGAGCTGTCATAACTTCTCTGATACTTCACAGGATGGTAGTGTAGTTGTGCAACGCTGGCCAAAACATCCGTCTAACTCTGTTTCCTTTCTAGCTGGTCTGAAATTTTTGCTTCAGAACTGCTGTATTAATGAGTCTAGTTTTAATTCAGAAGGATGACTTTGAGTTTACAGAGGCTCATTGGCTCATCTTTAGTAGTTTGAAGGAATCTCCTTTCCCTCAAGTGAATTGGAGGAAATTTCACGTTCTTTCTGCTTCCCAAGGATTTCTCTCTCATCTTCTGATAAGCTCTAAGTCTACTTGAAAACTACATTTCTGCCCCGGTGTAGCCAAGTCAGTTATGCAACTATTGCTTTATTAATACAGCACTAGAAAATCTGTTGTTTGATCTCCTTAAATAAAGCATGTGAGACATTAATGTTCTTGGAAACGTATCTTTATTTGATCATCATAGGTAATAACCCTTCCAATACCTCATGAAGAGAAATTAAATGACATACCTAGATGAGATTTGTCTGCCACAGGAAATCAGTTTGTTTTGTCATTCAGCAGTGACTTCAGGCTCCATTTCTAAGGTTTGACTTTTCTTGGAGAAGACCCTCCTTATCTGTTCTGCTAGCAAAGTAAATCAGCCAGACCATTTAATATGTGTAAGTTAAAATAAAATACTGTTTCTTCTGGTCACTGGGGAAATTACTGGAGTCAATAAAAATTGATGAGTTGTTCCAGCTTTTACATTTTTGACAGAAAAGCAAAAATTGTTGCTGATTTTCATATAGCAAATTCAGTACTGATATTTGACTAAAAAGTGTGGCTGAACTTCATGGCTTTTTCCAGCTTTTGTTGCATTAGGCAATGGACAGCACTCTTCAAATTTGTATGAAAGTATTCCAGCAAATTAAGAAAATTCAGGAGTCACCTGGGAGTGTGGCTGAAGTGACTCTCCTAATCTGATACTGGAGTCCTTTGGAGGTTTTCCTGGACAAAAATCTGTTTATACCCTTGAGTTGTATGCTCTGTTATTCATTTCACCATCTCTTCAGAGTTGTCTTGGTTTCTCGATCACTTAATGGGCTGAAGTAAGATTCACTGAGGTTATTTGCCCTTTCCATTTTCAATCCAACTGCAGTGGTTTGGGGAAAGCTATATGATGTGGTTCAGAGTTTAAATGGCTTAATCCTTTTTTGCCGATGGTTGTTGTACTGAGAAGTAGATAATAGTGATGAAACTGTTATGTCACTTCTCTTTTTGAAAACTGTCTTTATCGTAAATGTTTTGCTGAAGAAAAAAAATTAAATGGTCGGAGTAAGAAGCTTGTGTTTGAAATGTGATTAAATGAAAAATCCTATCCCTTTCCAAGTGATAGGGGAGGTAGTAAAATACTCATGTGTGATGTGTAACTGCACTGACTGTAAGCAGACAGGCAGGATGGTATCTTCCGTGATTCAGTGATGGGCAGAAGCCATTTCATTGCTTGGTGTCATTTTCTTGGTATACTGATTTGTCAGAGCTTTGAGAACCACCTTAGTTCTTCAAAAATAATTGCTTTGTAAGACTGTGCCTTTGGGGAGCTGGGATCAGTACTAGTAATTTGAAAGAATATTAAGGTTACCAAGTAACAGTTTAATAGATTGAATTGAATCTTTAATAGTTGGTGAGCTTTGCTTAATTTATTTACCCTGTGTGATTTCATATGCTTGTAACTGCCTGGACCACCAAACTGGTGTCAAGTTAAACACTCATTTCCCTCCATCCTTCACTTAACACACCTTTTGAAATCTGGTAGTGCTACCAAATAAAAAAATTAAAATGATAACTTTTAAAAGGTATAGAAGGCCCTATCTAGCAGATCTAAAAGGGTTTTCAGGACTCTGCCTAATTTGTAGTTTTTAACAAAATTTTCGAGAAATGCTGACAATAAATAGGGGTGTGTGTGTGTGTGTGTGTGTATATATATATATATGTCAATGTAGTAAGATATGTCTGGCTTTACAGCTGAGGCAGTGTTTGTAATCTTGTGAGCCCCAGAGATGGAGAATGTTCGATGCTTTCCGTCCTTCAGTTCTGGGTCCAGTAACACAATATCTTGGCCTAAATATTGACCTCACAGTTGAAAAATGTTTATGAACTTATTCATAAGCTTAGCTCTCAGCACCTCTGCTGTTACGCACACCTGAGTTGCTATCCTTTTCCTCAGGCATCCCCTAGAAAAATAATTTGCATCATAGTGAATGTAAAGTGTGAGTGTATTTGTAGTCTCGGTGAGTTTAGCAAAATGGCTGTACCCCAGAATTTGTATGTTTTGACTGGGATTCGGGTCAGATGTTGTTCTGCCACAAAAACACAAGGTTTATGTCTTCACTGTGGTCTCCAGGAAGACAGGAAGAAAAGGTAATGGTCAGGAGAAACTTCCATTTGAGAATGTCAAATTGTCATTAAAAGCTGCTTTCAAGGGCCTGAAGAGTAAACTCTTCTAGATACAAAATGCTTTAAAAATTCTGAGAATTTTTCATGTTTGTCTTCGTCGGCCTAGATGGAGCTCTTGATGTATGTTGTTGATTTTGGTGAGCTTTGACTTTACTGCAATTTTGTGTATTATGTTAAGTGAGACTTTAGCCTTCTATTAATAGTTGTCTCTTATTCTCATGTTTCAAGGTTATATTTGTCCTTAGCATTTTTCTGTCTGAGCGCCAATTGCTGAAGTATCTTAAGGGTCACAATTTGGGATACTGTCTTCTCTTTTTCGTTGTTTAAATACACTTTCTATGATACACTTTCTACAGTGTGCAACATTACACTACATGGTTTGGGAAAAGTTGGCTGAAGCTGTTCCTTCAGTGATGTGATGGCTCTATAGTCATGTCATTGAGTGACAGCACAAATTGCCTAAGTTGCAAATATGTTGTAACCTTACTAAAATCCTGGGTAGGTTGGATGACGGTACATGCTGCAAATGTTAAAGACAATAGCGTTTTTCCTCCTGTCACTGGTGAATTATATTGCTGGTTTGTAAAGCGCATGCTAGCTACTAGGTTAAGTAGTTAAAACAGCACTTGGTATACGGTACAAATGATTTACCATTGTTGACAAGGTTAGTAACATTGCTTTTTACGATGAAGTTGATTTGAGAGTTGCCACTGTAGGTGCTTGATTTCGGTCCTGTAGGTCTTTCAGCTGACTTCAGATATGATCCAGCAAGTTCCAAGAATGAACCTCAGGGGGTTTTTGTGTAAGCTTAAAAAAAAAAAAAAAAAAAAGTAGTATGTGCTGTTCTTTCAAACTAGACTATAGTTGTTTATAATCTGAAGTAGGAACTTAAAAAAAAAAAAAAATTGTTTGCATTTACCGAGAGAGACTCTTGAGAGTTGAAACAGTATATACGCAGATTCTCTCTTTGATTCCTACTATTGACCATACTATTAACTGATTTCCCCTCTGCAAGAAAATTGAGCAACTTTACTCATGTGTAGACACTGGAATATGTTTATTAATAATTCTGTAATGAAAAACTTTCTGAAACTTGCTTTAGAGATACTAAGTTTAAAACTGAATACTTCTAATTCCGAAAAAGGACACCCCCGTCAAGCCTCATAAACTCTCAGAATGATTCTGGGTTAGCTAAAGCAAATATTTGACTCTATGGTTATTGCTTAAAACCATAAATTCCTGTGCCCATCCATAAACCGTTGCTAAATACATATATTCAAATAGATCTCCTTGACACTTCATCTCAGTTCTTGCAGAACAGACTCTTGCTTTGTTTTGTATTTTGTTCATTAGATTTTCTGTGTTCTTGGATATCAGTTACCAGGATAACTTCACCAAAACTTTTGGGAGCGGGGACACAGAGGGTGGGAAGAGAGGTCTTGGCTTGTCCCTCTTTCTTCTGTGTAGAGAACAGTTTTGTAACTCTATGTCTGTAAGGGAATGGGTTTGCCCCTTTTTAGCCATGCTGAGCTTTTCTGTCATTTTCCAGCTGTGGGCTCTAGAGAAATTGCACTAAGAGATTCCTCGGGAGCCTCTTAGAGGACACCTGGATTTGGGAATTTAGTGGTCTTATGGAACAGCTGATTTGAGCAACCATCCTTCTTGTAGAGAAATCAAATTTTGCTTCAGCTTGATGCTTAAGTATCTCTATGAGCACTTTAAAATGTTTACCTACATCTCAGGGAGGGATATGATGCTTAGAGCAGTACTGCGCCGCATTCATTTGAATCTACAATGGAGAAAAAAATATGTATCTACAGAACGTATAGGAGGATTTGCAGTGGGAATTTTTTCCCTTTTTGTTCTTGCTTCTTCAGATATATTTAGTTACCATAACAACACAAGGTAATTGTTAAATGCATGCTGAGGGCTTTTTTTTTTTTTTAGTTTCTTTTGCTGCTTATGTTTGAAAGTCACTCAGGAGCAATATGGTAATTCTGTTAATGGCTTTTATTCTGAAACTAAAATATTGAATTGATAAACATGGTGAAATATTTAGGAATGGCATCTTGTTTTTTATACTTCGAGGCTAACTTGGGGTGTAGTGCTTATTGATGTGCAAATATGGATTGAGGCTAAAAGAGGACATACAAAATATCACGTGTATTGTCAGTATTTCAAAAAAGTAAAGTCTTAAACTATGTGAAATGTTACTAGGGCTTACACAAGCGTGGCATTGTGATGTATTGCAACTTAAATACTTAACCTCCCTGACAGCTTTTCAGCCAGTAGTGAAAACTGCTGGTCTGAAGTATGTACCCCAAAAAAAGTGATGAAACGGACTTCTATGTTTGTTCTGATTTCCAGTCCATGCTGCCTGTCTGTGCTTTTTAGTGCATTAGGGTGGAAACTGCAAATAATTGTCTTTTAACAACAGTAAGCATATTGTTGCTGATGAGGAAACGCTTGTGTTTATAGGCTAAACTCTTTCTTTGGCACTGGCTTGCAAAGGTGAGGGGAGCACAACTGGTTGCCTGACTTAACAGTAGTTAGTGCAATCCACCACGTAGCTGGATGGAGCAGAATGTGACGGTAGGAAATACATCTGTTCTTCTTTGTGTGACTTGGTAGTGGGTAGAGTGCTGCATTGGCTTAACTTCAGACTTCCAGAAAGGACGTAGCTATTGAGAATTCAAGCCAAAATGCTAAGTTTTGAAAGAAAGCAAACGTTGCGCTTCCATTTCTGCCGGCTGCTGAAGCTGAGGAGCTGACATTTCAGCAGCAGAGTGATGTCTTCATAGAGATGATGAGTACAGGCTGAGTCATGTAATCTTCAGATTCAGAAACTAAAATTAATCTGCTGTACATAAAGTTTTTCATTGCTGCCAGCCCACTCTGAAAACTTAGCTATGCCATATTTGCCGGTGTAATTGCAATAGTTTTGGCTGGCTTTTCTGTTTTTGTTTGGGTTTTGTTTCTCTTTTTATAAAAGAGAAAAGTGTACATGGTTTTTTTTCTAGCAACTTGCCAACAAATGGCATGTAAACAGCCACAATGTCACCTTCGCTCTGAGTTATTGTGCCAGTTCCTTGTGAACTTCAGGCTTTTCCTCTTAGCAAGCCTGAGCTAATTCCAGCTCATCGAAGTCTAAATGAACATTTTCTCTTTGTGGGTCAGTTACAGTCACTTTGAGGTTAAACAGCAATGTGGAATTTTTTTCTTTTCCTTCTGGGATATTTTTTTTTTTTTAGTATTTTAAGCAAGTATGTTTTATTTAACATTCATATTTTGCTACAGGTCAGTAACATAAGGTTAAATCAAATTTTAGAGTGTGTCCTGGTTTGTGTGTTTGTTTTTTGCCTGAAAAAAGGTATGCCCATGTCTATAAATGACTGGATAATCAATTTGGGAAGGGGAAAACATGTTTCCTCCAGCCTTTTCCTATGAGATTTAATACCTATTTGTCTGCTGTTTCTGAAACGGATTATATAGTGTCTTTGTAAATCAGGGTGTGTTAGAAGAACAGTTAGGGCATGATGTTGGATGTATGGAATACTCTTGAAATCTGGGTTGCTGAGGGAAATGAGGGAAGATAATTCAGTGGTTCGAGAGTTGGACTCTCCAGTGTAGGAAGTTGCTTGTTGTGTTTCCATCACAATTTTTAAGAAAAAAAAACAAATCGGGGGGGGGGGGGGGGGGGGCGGGGGGGGAGGCGG
>VYXH01010341.1:990904-1007333 GCA_013397275.1 Burhinus bistriatus
GGGGGAATCTGGAGGAAATGCTAGGAATAAGGATCAAGATACAAACTTGCTTTTAAATTCTTTCGGCTCTGTCTGCATTCTGGTTTATTTCTTATTTCACTTACTACAGTGATTCTGTTTTCATGTCAAGTTATTTGGATGTCTTAAGTTACTGATGGTTCTATGTGGTGGTGTTATCATATATGAATTTCCTGACACTGCTTATGTGCCTGGGCAGTGTTTCCAAATTCTTGCTTGCTAGCCTCTGCCTGCTTCCACCTCCTGTATACTGTTTTGTTTTGCCCTGGGGCTCAGTCAGGACTTTCCTATTTAGCCAGACTGGTGTCTCTGTTTCCTGTGGGGTCCCACTTACTAGTTCCTTGAGTAAGGTGAAGTCAGCTCTTCCAAAGTCCAGGATTTGTGCTCTACTATGCTTCTTCCTCACTCCCCTTCGGGCTCTTAACCTCCTCTGTTTGTGGGCGTTGCTGCCAGACTGCCATTGAGCATCCCATCCCCAGCCAGGTCTTCCTGGTTTGTGAACAGCAGATCAGCTGTGCATCAACCCTGGTTGGCCCATCTAGTACGTGCATCAAGTGCTTATCCCTGTTGCTCTGTAATTTTGTAATCAAGTTTGAAATAAAACATTTTTCTGTTGTATTAGATACTAAAATGAATCCTAGCTGATTAAAAGAGAATGTGATACTGTATACAAAATTGAATATAAATTGGTATATTCTGAAGCCATTTGCTTTTCTGTATAAAATAGAAATTGGGGACACCGCTTGGATGGTGGTAAAATACCGTACAGGGAATTTCTTTGCATATATCTTCAGCATTTTATGAGGCAGAAGCAGAGTCAGATTATCTGGAATCAATACAAGCTTTAGAATCAACAAATTATTTTTCATATGTGGTAAATAATCATGTGGGAGACATTCATTATGAACAAGCTGGTAATATTTTTCTCCACACAGTTCTGAAAAGAAATTTCTGCGGTAACAGTGACATTTGCCAATTCGGTCTTACATTACTACTTCCACTCTGCTAAAATGTTGTTTGTCCCAATATGGGTTATACAGTTACTCTGTGGCGAACCTTTTCAGAGAGAGATGAATGAGTCTTGCAGGTCATTTAAGTCAGGTTTTTCTGTTGTTCTGGTGGGTTCCTTATTTTTTTTAATCTTTGTCCTTTTAGTGGAAAGGATTTGAAGAAGAAAATTGTGAAACATAAAGTTTAGCTTTAAAACTTGATTATTTTACCTCTTCAGTTTACCCCAGAGTTTACACAAGTATCGTGTGTAATCTGTGGTTCAGATTTTCAACTCGATGATGTTTTAATGGAGGCTGGAGAGATCAATGAATAGTTCACTGCCAAGAGGTGTTAGCATCATACTAATGCAGTTTATTTGGTGGTACTTGCCTAAGTGTAAATGCTTAGGTATATAAATAAGTAACTTAATAGTTTCTGTGGGATTGAAACCTACATAGGTTGAATATCCTTATCACATGATACCTTTGTCTTTCAATTGAGGCTTGCCCATAATGAAAGATCCTTTCTCTATGATGTATTAATATTAATGATCTTGTTTCTGGTAATTTTTGAACAGTTTTCTATTTAATAAATATTTATATTGGAGATACAGTTAGAAATATTTGCCTGGCTAGGAGACTAAATAAAAGACACTAGAGAAAATGTGACTTGAAAGTGATGGCTATTTTTCCCAAGCATGATTATTAAATCAAGATGTTGGGCATCACATCTCAAGACTATTAGGGGAAGAACTGTGAAATGCTGTAGTACCACTCATTTAATCTGTACATCCCCTGTTGGAGGCGAATGTGTGGCAGAAGAGAGTCTGAGTTAAGAGGCAGCTTTTGGGCTGCAATTCTCTTGCCTCCGACAAACCACCTTTCTCTTCTTATGGAATGGCCCGTATTTTCTTTAGGTCTTCTGCCTGATCTCATCTTCTGACAACACCACCTACGATCTGGTGGTATTCTAGTTGTACAGGAAGACGTATTTGTTGCCAGTATTCTCATCCATGATGTCTCATATCTTTTTAAAACACAAGTTTTTCATACCCCTGAGTAACAAATGGAGTTTTGGCTATTTTTATTTTCCTAGGCAGACAGAAACTTCCTTGTTGTCATCTTTGAGGGGGAAATCCAGACCTGTAGTTCTCGGTGTCTTTACTTAGTCCCAACCCACTTCACCAAGTAGGGCAGTCATCATTTTGTATGATGGCCACTCTCTTTTAAGAGCAACTGTAATTATGTAAAGTGTTTCTTCTCTGTGACATAGGTCAGCTATCTTGTGGATTTGAAGTATGGAGCTTGTTTGGCTTGCCTCCATAAAACAAGCTCAAGGTTGTTTGTGGGTTTTGGGTGGGTTAGGTTTTTTGTATACAGTATCTGACTCATCACATGGAGCCTTTTTTTCTGTTTTTGAGAAGAAATGAGATATTTCCCACTGTAAATTTAGATCCTTTTCTTAGTATTTAACGTGTTTAACATTAAAATCTGTATTTTTTTCATTTTAAAGTTAGACTTTTTCTTACAGAACTAATTAATGACACTGTTTTTTAAAATACTTTTATATATTGGCTGCTTTTATGGTCTGTTCATTACTATTCAGCTTTAGTTTAAAATGGATAAGAACAATTGTCATGGAAGACTGATGCTTAGTTACTTGCATCCTACATACAAGCTATTGAGTGATTTTTTTGAC
Organism: Burhinus bistriatus; assembly: GCA_013397275.1. Lineage (NCBI taxonomy): Eukaryota > Metazoa > Chordata > Aves > Charadriiformes > Burhinidae > Burhinus > Burhinus bistriatus. The sequence continues at coordinate 993,611 of VYXH01010341.1, forward strand.
AACCATGTTATGTATCATATTCAGAAAAATTTAAAAAGATATTTTCTACTCTCTTCCCCATCCTTCCCTCCCACCCTGACTTGGTAAGTCTTGGTCTGCTTGCTAAAGGCAAGATTCACGTACTAGGGAAAATGTCATGAATTGCTGCTACATTTAGGGGGGGGTTGTGTTCTGCTTTGTCATCTTGTGTCTCTTGACAACTTCAGCTTTTAACAGCTTCTGTACACAAAGACTTGATGTTGGTACCAAAGTACTCCCCAGTACATAAGTATGAACATTACTACTGCATGCTAAGATGCAATGTGTAGAAAATACTAAAATGAACAAAAAGTATTATTGCGTACTGCCACTTTAACCAGACACCCAACTCTCTACATGTAAGATGAAATCCTTTGAAGTGAAGTCCGGACATCAGCACACCACAAGGTTGATTAATATCACCTTCTGTCAAATAGCGTATCTCTCAGGCAGCTCCCTGTAGACGCTAATCTCCGTTTTATTTTTAGCAAACCATTAGTCTCTCACAGGGGAGTGTGGGAGTAATTGTCAAAGCTGGTGAAGGACTGCTATTAAACTGAATTGCTGAAGCAGGTGTTGGGTGGGATCTCCTTCGCTCTTATCAATTAGCAACTAGTGGCTTCACACTTTAAAGACATGTGAAAAGCAGCCCTGTCATGCAAAGATTTCCTAGCCTTCCTTTCGGCATTGTTAGATTGGGTCTTTCGACAAGTATTCCTTTCAAAGTTCCTGTTCTTTGTCAGCATACAAGAATTTGTACTATGTAAATCCTTTCCCTAGTCCTTCCATTGATTTTTTTTTTTTTTTTTTGAGGGGATCTTTTGTAGGGTACTGCCTTAAGCCGGGGTTTGCTAAGGAAGTGAGACTTTTGTCACCGGCCTTGCCCATCCATCAATCCCTTTCTTTTACCCCTCCTCCCTTGTTCCAAAAGGAGAAAAAAAAAAACACCAGCACCAACACTTTGGGTGTTAACTGGCTGCTGATTTCCATCGGTGACAGAGATGTAAAGCTCTCAGGATAGAGTAAATTATTGTGAAAACTGGTGGTTAAGTAGAGGTGAAAAGTCCAGACCTTCACTGGGAAACAGCTAGGTAAAATGTAGACCATACGTACATCCCGGTTGGCCACAGATGCTGCTGCCCCTTGCTTTGGGTCATAGCTGTAGTGTTTTGTGGTACGGAAAGGATATATAGATGTGTATGAATTGGGGAGAAGAGGGCTCTAGGACTGTGCAAATAAGCGGGGCCTGTTGGTTTCGGCAACCATCAGTAATGTGAGTTGAGTCTGCAGGGATGGAAGCGATGCATGTTCTCTTCATACCAATGCTTGCTTTGTCCACCTTTTTCAGTCCACTTTGCTCTTCTGAAGCCAGTGGTGTTTGAGGAGTTTGTTCCTTCAATTATCTTGAAAGTTGGAGCCTACAGCTTTTTTTAAAAGAAAACAAAGCTGTGGTTGTATAGAAACTCCTCAGTTATCTTTGATTTATCATAATTGGAGCCCAATTTAAAAACAAACAAAGCAACAAAACCCCAAAACAACAAAACATAAACACTGAGTTTAAGAAAGGCAAGGCGGGAGAGGAAAAGATCATACAAAGCAGAATGCAGGCTCCTTGCTTTACCATATACCTACTCCTAGTCCTGTGGGTTACCCAAACTGCTCCTCCTTTTGTGACTACTGCAGTCATGACCAATTATATTTGACAGGAGACTTCTGTAACTTCATTGATTCCTTTGTTCCTACCTCTCTGAGAAGCTTGTTACACACACGTGGATATTCAGGAAGCTTATAGCAGCACAAGACAACAACTCAAAATAAACACAGCTCCCAGCAGGGGAACTCTTAATCAAGCACTAAGTTGAGAAATCTGTGGAGTGATGATCCAGCTCTTTTTGGCGATGGGATCAGAGCTAATTAGGATTAATGCTCTCCTCCAGATCATAACTGCCTCAACTGCTGTAAATGAAAAGCAGCTGTTAAAGCACCATAAACATTTGTTAAATAATTGGCCTGTGGAACCAGCTGCAGGACCTTGTAAATGATGAAATTCTGTAAGTTTTCAGTTTGTAAGGAATCGTAGAAACAGAATTTAGTTTGGAAAAATCTGGGAGTGTAGGTAATGTTAGTACACCTTTTTTTTTTTTTTTCCTGCCTGGTCATCAGAGCTCTGGGTATTGGATAAAAATGTGGTTGATAAAGCTGTTACTGTGTTGTAAACTTGGATATTAATTACATGGTGAGCACAAGTTCTGTGCATTCACACATGAATGTTCTGAGTAGGATCTTAATGGTGCACAGGACTTGTGCTTCAAACTCCTAACTCTCTGTAGCAAATTCTTTCTTGGTTACTACACCAGAGCAAATAATATCCTTCAGCAAAAGGTGGAGAAAAATTTTAGTTTCATGCTGTTCTTCTCCAGTTTTGGTGGGGTTTTTCCCTCTTACTGTAAGTTCTTCATCCACATATCCATAAACGTTTGAAATACCCCTACCTTTCAAGAACTTTCTTGTCTCCTGTCACTGAAATAGTGGATGCACAGTGGTGAAAACAGTGCAGGAATACTAAAAATTGAACCTAAAAATGAAGGTGGCATGATATGTAGGAGGATTAATGCCCGTATTGCTGTAATAGGATTTTTATATCATTTTTATTTAGTTCTAATGCCACATTAAGGTTGAAAACATATATTTTACTGGGATGTTTTTTCTGAAACGGGTTACAGGTTGGGTTTGAACTTTGCCAGGTTTGTCAAATAATGTGAGTAATCAGGCAGAGATATTAATATTGATGATGTTTATCTATTGCAATATACAAAATACCGAATTTCACAGTGCAAGACATACCTAATTCTTCAGGTGTCATTAGATGGTTTAGTAAGAGGTTACTGGACAAACCAGTGTTTTCTTTCCTGTTTTCATTTCTAGTGCATTCCAGTTCCTACTTTAGTAGCATAAAAAAATTAATCTCATAATTTGGAAGTATTAGAGGAGGAGGTCACATTTGGAACTCCTTGCACCATCTTTCAAATACATGGTTGTCATGTTTCTATTTTGGTTTTTTACTTGATAAGGGAATCAGAGAATCATGCTGCATACCACAGTAGCATGTTCTCTGGCCAGAAACATAGCCTGCTGATAACAGGAGCTCCTTAGTGATGAACATTTTTTTTTCCCATTTGCTTAAAGAATTGAATACCTGTCTATTGGACGACTTCTATGGCACAGCCTGGTGTAGTGCTTGGTTCGGTTGCGTACAAAGTGGTTATTTCAAGTAATTATTTGACTTTAAAGTCATCTTTGTTATACTAAAAAAATAACTTAAAACATTTTTTCAACAGAAGATGACCTGTCATCTTCATCCTGTCCCCACATTTATATTTTAAAGGTTTAACACGTTAGAGGATGAATTATATTAATTCAAGTTCTAACAATAAGGCTTTTTTATGCAGAAGAGTAGAGTGAGCATGGGTTGAAAACAAATCAGTCCACTTTTTTAAAGTCAAATGCTTATGAGCCTGAAGTTTGATTTAGACTTCTTAACCTGTTAGTTCCTAGACGCTTGTCATGATGATCTGCTCTCAGAAAAAGACATTCCTAGTTGTTGCCAGTGTGGAATAAATGAGGTTGCTTGAAAGGATCACCAAGTCATAATGCAATTATGTGTATAACCAGAAGAAAAGAAAAAAAAGAAACTTTGTATCTTCTCCTCCTGTTAGCCAAATCAAGGCTTTTAAAGACACTTGTAGGAACTCTGCATTTTTGTAGTGTCCCTCAGTTTTGCAGTTGTAACCCTTTTACCTGACAGCATGCGAGCGTTTGAAAAAAACTTAAACAATTTAAGCTTCTAAGAGTGCAGAGGAGTCTTTTCAAGAGTTTCCACTGTATGTGAACTGATTTTAACTGCAAAATATTGTAGTACTGTACTGTCTGCTTACTTATGTTCTGGTTAGAATAGTGAGATGGATAATAATTTACAGTGCTGCTTCATGTATAAAAATACTGTGTTTTTTATTAAAGTGCTGTTTTCTTCCCCACTCTTGTCACTGACATGTTTCATTTTGCGCAAGTATTTCAAGATATCTGGTAATTCTCTGTATGCACCAAAGGCTTCTCTCTGCTCATTTTCTCCTCTGCTGATTATCTATTGATCATTAGCTGCAGGAATTATGTTCTAATACAGCCTCTCAGCTGGAAGTTAGGCTGTTGATAAAAAATAATATTTTTTAGGATCAATACCCTAGAAATACAGCACTTTACTACTGCCACTTCTCATTATCAGTCAGCGTCTGTTCAGGCTATTCACCAGGTTGTTACACTACTATGTATTACTAGCAGCTCAAAAAACACTACAGTAATTTGTTATCCACTGTTTCTCACAAATGCAGCTGTGATTTTTTTCGCCTGCTTAAGTAGGCATTCCAATATAGGAATGATGATAAAAGTGTATTTTTATGGTATTTTAAGTATATACTTTTTAGCTGCTGTGCTGGTACATAACTCATTCAGTTAAGAAATACTTTTCTTATTTATTAATATTTTAAATAGCTTTCTACTTAGGAACTTAACTTTTCATGCTAGATTTGAAAACTGGAAGCTAATCTTGCTGGATGTTTTCATACTCCTTCACCATTAGTTCTCATCATTTGTTTCTCAAACTTCTACTTAATCTCTGCGCTGTGGGTTGCCTTCCGTCTTTGTGAAGTTCAATTTTAGGTCTCTGGTCTGTGTTCTTGATGCTTTTGTTTTCTTTTGCGAATACATCTTAAGGGAACTGACCACTTGTTTGAGGACACGAGGTAGGTGTGGATGTGTTATTGTTGATGAGAGTTGGGTTCTGCAGGTGTCATTAGCACTGCGGGTTAATGTACTGCAGCAGAGAGTGTATCAAAATGAAAATAGTGTCCAAACAATGGAAATAAATGACGCTTTTGAATTCCTGTACTTTAAAATAAACATTCTTTTCCAAAGTTAATTTGATCCCTTCTACAAATTCTTTAGTCAGATAGAATTGCCTTACTTTACTTTGAGTCTGTAATTTAGATGAAAACACAGTGCTAAGTAAGAACTGAAGAACTCAAAGATTCTTATACACTTCAAAAATATTTTTTTAATCTGTGCTAGGATCATGCATAGTCTTCACAAAGATTTCATATGTAACTAAGCTCAATAAAACTTAATTTTCACAGGAGCAATAATCATCATATTCAGTCTATGAAATGTAATGAACTGGACAATTTTAGCATCGTGTAACTCAGATTATTACATATATTCAAGAGGATGTTCTTTCATGATTTCCAGATGCTATAATCTCTCCGTGATCGTTTGCAGGAGCAGTGGAAGGAGATCCATTGACTTTATTTTCACATGTATTAGTACTAATACAGCATCCCAGTTTCTTTCTGTGTGACTTGTATCCAGCTTATCTTCTGCTTTTTTTTCTCTCACTGCTCTGTCTTCCTTTGTTCACATTCCACATATACTTAAGACTAAAATATTTTCTTATTCCATACTCAGAACTGAGGACTTTTCTCCTTGAAGTTAAGTAAAATAGAGATAGTGGGGGTTGATGCAATGGCTTTGTAAGAGTGGGAAGTTATGTTATCAACTATAAAACAATGTGATTTGAAAAATGGCAATATCAATCTGTTCCCCGTGCGCTGTTTGCAGAGTCAACATCACAAACTGACTTAAAAAAATGAACAAACAAACAAAACACAGTACTCTGGCATAGTAGCAGTGCACAGCTCTGTAACATTTCCTAGCATATGCAGATTTTTCAATTTAAGGTAAGTATTGTTGATGATGTAGCTTGGTACATAATGTACTTTTCACCTTGAAATCAAAGCTTTCCCTTCTGTTTTAGAAAGGAAGCTTTGTAGTAGCTTCACTATTAGCTGTGATAAATGAATGGATGGGATAAATAACATTAAGGAAAAAAAGCTATTATGTTTCGGTCTTCCCCAGGCACGTCCTTTTTGTTCTCTGTTTATTTTCTTATTATCCAGATACTCTCAGACTGTTTAAATAATCTTGTACCTTTCCACTCGTCTGTTTTTGATTTGCATCTTCCAATTTTCTCACATGGCTTTGCAAAAAGGTCTTCTGCTTGGGAGGTGTGGGTGGAGTGTGCCACTCAAGCTAGCTAATGTTAGCCTAGTGAGTGTGGTTTTGTAGACTTCATCTATAATCAGTGAGGAGAGCGCCAAAGTCTCCTTTGAGGGGCAATTCAGAGAAGACCTGACTTAAATGCTCATGTTTTAGATTCAATAGGGTAAAGACAGACAAGGTTTTCAGGGAAAGAACTTTTTGTTAGAGCAGTTGCTGTGATAGGAGAAGTCCTCAAACTAGATTTTAAAATATGCTGTTAGATATAGTCCCCTTACTGCAATTGCATACACTTGCAAATTGCCAAAACATGAAAATGCTTATTTTTTTGTGATTTGACAGACAGTCTTGTGAACAGGTGATACCTGAGCAGCAGGCCTTAAATGAGTATTTTGAAGTCAACTTAGTTCTGAAAGTAATTTAGTTTCCAGAAGCTGCATTAGTCTATACCTCCCCAAACCTGCCGTTGGAGTCCTTTCCTAACACGCTCCTTACCTTGGTGAGGTTTATTTCCTTCCTCAGTTTATTGGCAGCTCTGACCTAATGAGCCTTTGTTTTAAAGCCATTTCAGTAGAGTAGCATGTTGATTTTGGGAGATAAATTTGCAAGACAGAAATAATAGCCAAGTTTTTAATTCAAACTTACAGCCAATGCAAGTGTAACGGTCTTTAAGGGCTTTACTACTGCTTTTCATCTGAGATGGTAATATAAATAGCATCTATTCCTTTAAGCTATTTTCTCATATTAATAAAACTTGATAGTTTAATAAGTCTTAGGTAAGAACATAAAAATATCTGTTCTGAATCAGACAATTGTTGTATCTCTTTATATGGAAGCAAAAGGTGGGAACAAGCAAATAGTTACACATCTCATAGTATGTTTTCCTAGTTTCTAGGAGTCTGACTGAAGAACTTCCTCAACTGCATGTTCAACTATTTGCACTTGAAGCCCTTGATGAGATTTTTCTAATATTAATTTATCTGACCATTCTTTCAGTTCTCTAAATTTTGGCATCCATAAGTCATGGTTGTGAGACTCATAGTTGAATTATGTGCACTTGTTGGTTGCTTTATTTGAAATTTTCTGTTTCTAGGATAACAGAACCGCTTGTGATATTTCAGTAGCTGCACTGTGACTTTGTAGCACCTAACTTCCTTTCCCCCTCCCTCCCTCCCTTCCTTCCTTTGAGAATTTCTAAGGTTGTTTCTGCTATTTGGTGCCCTGGAGCATGCAACTAAGGTTTTTCAGAGATCTGTCTACAATATCTGCAAATGTTTTCATAAGTCACAAGATGTTGATTAGGACTTACCATTCTGTATGTATGGTTAGGGAATGTCTCTTTCTCCTCTGTGTATTTATCGACATTGAAGAAGCAATGAAGTGACATATGCAATTCAGTCAATCAAGAGATATCTCTGTAACTTCTTGCATTCCAGCTGTCGTTGGATCTCTTCGCTGTTGAATCTTTTGTTACCAGCTCAAATAACCATACATCATCATCAAACTTTGGTGTCTTACTGTCTTTTCCAGATTTTACACAACAGTGTTGAACGTTCCCCAGTGTTGGTAACCTCTCTCCTCTCTGGAAGTGACCATGTGAAAGTCCCTTCCCTTATATCCTGTCCTTATTCATTTAGTCATTCATGAAGACTTCCCCTTTCATCTTCTAATGCTCCTTTTTTCTTTCACAGTCTTTAGCAAGTTGTCTTATTAGAGGATGTAGGAAATCAGTCATGTGTGAAACAGATGAGTCTCATACTGGATGATTCCTTGAAAGAACTGTAATAGATCTGCAAGGCAGGACTTCTTTCCCCACTTCATCATTCTGTTTTGATCTACTAATTTTGGCGAAATGAATTATTGTATTTATTTTTCTTACGTTTACTTTAATTATCACATAGGAGACTTGCACAATTTTTCACCAGTCCAGAACATCATGGGTAACATGAATGTCTTGTGAGAAATCTTACCCTGCGTTATATTACATTCTGAAGTGGTAATATTTTCAGTTGCTTTCTTGATAAATCTTACCTTTGCAGCATAAAGAATTATGAACTATATGTAAGCAGTCTAATTGTCTCAGGACTATGAATTCTACTTAAACTACTTGTCATTTCTGTTAGCCTCTAAGAAAGGATACTTTAACTGTTGGCCTGTGAAGCAAATACAATAGGGTGAGTTGCCCTGAGCAGTTGTTGCATCTTTAATAAAGATTAAAATGAATTGGAAATATCTTGTCTGGCTGTAAAAATTCTCTGGTGATATTTTTACGGCAACAGTTTACAAAGAACAGATACTTAATTATGTATGTGAAGAAGTCTAAAGACTCAAAAATCTGGTTGCTCCGCTGCAGAATTTCTGCCTTCCAGTAATTGTATTTTTTCATTGTATTAAGAAAAAAAAGATTTAACTTTACTCCCTCTTCTGAGGTAATGAACTACTCAAGAGTATCAGAATTTTCATGTGTTTAATTTCAGAGGGAGATTATTTATTCATTCCTCACAGTTTATATGTTTGAAATTTGCAACTAGATTGATCAGTTGTCCTCAGTGGAAATTTCTGGCAAGTCTGTGTTAAGTACAGGTGAGCAGAAATTTATCTAAAAGCTCTACTTTGAAGAAAAACAAATATTTTCATAATAAAAGTTAATATCTTGAAGCACTTCTGTGATCTTAGGAACCTGTGCTCACCAAGCAGTTTTAAAATTGTGTTTTTATTTTGAGCCATCTCTTACTACTCAAAAATTAATTTTTTGGCTCACTGAATCTGGTAAATGATAACTGGATGGTTAGGACGAAGGACAAAGCAGTAAAAAGAAAAAAGAATCTGTAGAACTAACCATGCAATGTTTTTAGGTGTAACAGCTTTTTGCTTCATGTGACCTACTCCAAATAGATTTGTCTGCTGTAATCTCTTTGGTGTGCTCATGGTAGGCTTGAGGATTAGAGGAGATTTAGTGAGGGTTACAACCCAAATTGAGCTGATGGGGTCTGATTTTTTTCATTTTTTAATATTTTTTTTTTCTTCCCTCCCCGAACCTCCCCCAAACGCATACACGCACGTAAGTCAGCTTAGTTACATTGACATCTTTGTCTAAAATCCTGGAGGCTTAAACTTCTGTAGGTATTGAAGAGGATTTCCTTCAGCGAGAGGATAAATTATGTTTTGGGAGCTTTGGTTTCCCCATCTGCTTGGGTTCTTCGTCTGTTGGAAATTTTCCTTCTCAGCAGGCCTGTGGAAATTCAGAAATTACCCCCACTGGCAGTAAAGGGCTTTTATTTGGTCTCATCTCGTGAGAGACACCTCTCTCATTCGTGTTTCTGCTTAGATTCAAAGGCAGTGGCTTGATAGCATGGGGCTTACGACTGAAATAATGGTAACACAACAGAGTTCTTAAAAGTCTGTAGAAACTGGATTTTAGAAGTCTGCTGGTGGTGTCACTGTCTCTCTGCACTTGCAAAACACCGATTTAAGCATGACGTTACTATGTTTGCCTGTGTTCAAACCCATGGGCTTGGGAGTAGGTTTTGTCGAAGGATGCTTGTCAAAATAGACCCTATGCTGCTGCTATCGTAACCAAGGGGAAATTTTGCTTTATGACAAAGACTTAGCTGTGCTAACATCACACTGGTTACTGAATCAGCTACTGAAATTATTGTAAAAGACAAGCACTTTTCTTAAAGATTGTCCCCAGAAAAAACCTCTGTCTTCCAGTACAGAAAGAGGAGTTGCTTTCAACAGTGATGGTATCACTGAGCAAAGTTTCCTTAATGGAAGGAGGTGTAAAATCATTTAGTTTTTATAGGGTGAAATGAAGACCTAATTTATCTTGAAATGCAACAAGCACGTTGTGGAACACAGGTACAATCCCTTTCTTATCAGAAATCCTACCAAGAAATTATTTGCAATGCTTCACAACTGCTGACATTTTCAAGTAGTTTTCAGATATTGATCTGCCTAACAGGTAATATGTGATATTGATAAAAGTCCCGTTTCAAAGTAATAGAAGACTATATAAAAACCAATAAAGAAAGCGTGCATGCCTAAGAAAATGCAGCTCTATGAATTGAAGAAGGCACATTTGGCTTCCAAGTACTGTTTGTGTTACTAAAAACTCCTGAGAAATCCTAGCAGGGCCTTCAGCTCATGAACAAGGGATGTGGCTCCAGCTGGTGCAGCGGGAATCGTTTCAGCTCTGTGTGAGCGGGGAGATGCATTAGCCTTCAAAGCCTGCTTTCTGTAGAGGCTCTGCACGGACCTGGGGGTTGCGGTGGCAAGTGGAGCTGAGGAGGATTCTTCAGGTGTCACCATACTCAGCGCAGGAACAAGCTGCAGCCTTTGTACCGACGGATGGTTCAAGCCGATTCGTCTGGCTTAAAGTTGGCTGTTAAGGCTTTTACAAAGTCCCACGTGGCTGGGGATAGTCACCCCCATGTGCACACCTCAAGGGTAGAAACTGGTGCAAGAACGGTATTTCTCTTTTTCAGAAAGGGTTAAGAAACATTTCTTGCTGAACTGTTATCAACGTGATTTTATATAATGAACCATAATCAGAAATAGTATGCAAGGCTGATTAAGGCTGTTGATGCAGTGAAACAGGAATACACCCACACATGTACTTTCTGTAGGTAATTTGCTTTTGAAGGTTTAGTATTGGAATCTAAATGATTACAAATCTGTTTTCATTTTATAAAATGTTTTGCATGCATGTAAACCAGGAACAGATGTAGCTATTTCCTTTTACTGACCATAGCTGGGGGGGGCGGGGGGGGAACAAAAAATCACATAAGGTGAAAAGGCTTTTGCATCGTACTTCCTTAGTTTTTAGTGCAAAAACCTCAAGTAGACACACTGGACTACGTGTGTTTGGGATTCAGTTAGAAAGATGTAGGTTTATTTTTCTTGTTTCTGCCAGATATTGCAGCCCAACTTACAGAAAAGACAATAAATTTCCTAAAAAATAAATTGACTAGTCTTGGGCTGGAAGGGCAGTTGGTAAGAGACATCTGTAGTGTTGTGAAACCTGAGGTGAACGCGCATGGACAAGTGGCCAGGTCAGACACACGCAAATTTACTTAAGCTTTGAGATAACTAGCAACATGCAACCATCCATCTAAATTTGCCTCTTCTGCTTAAAGATGTCTGGATGAAGTGCCAGTACTGCTGGCATATGTGTGCTCGTAATAGACTGATTCTTATTTAAATTGCAAAGTGTGTTTTTTAGGTGTCAGTGCCACCTTGCTTGCTCTTTTCAGTTTGTATCCTGCTTTGCCAGCTTGACTGTCTGGATTCGTGACCAGAATTACTTATGTTGCTTCTCCCTGGTACTGCAGTTTGGTGTAGGTTGCTTTACACAATTGGTTGTGCACAAATTTTCACAATCACTCCTTAAGAGCTGATGTATATGTCCAGCTAGGTATTATTTTCCCTTTGTAGTTACTGGAGATAACTCTGTGCCTTCAGCAGCTGACTCGTATAGTTATCTTTAAAATTTAAGTACTGCCTATTTGCATGTTTCTAATTGCCTTTACTATATAGTGTACGTTATGTTGGTTACTGCTGAGATATCTACACAAGAGAGAATTTCTAAATGATGAAAAACCCTTTCTTGGTTTTCTGCATGTAGAGTTCTTCCTCTATTTAAGTCTTCTGAAATCCAACCTGAACACCCACTCATAGCACAATGCTCACAAGAAATGAATCAACCAAAATATTTATATCTAGCTTTATTATTTTCTGAACGGTAAATATTGCAATCATGCAGTATGCAGACTTCTGCTGAGCAGCTGAAAGTTTTGGCAGGTAACTTTTTTCTTTTTCCACATTGTTATACTCACTCTTATTAGGACTTGAAACAGTTTAGATATAGAATAATAATTTCTGTACAACCAGTCTGGCTTTTGTCTTGTGTTCACGTGTACATTCCCATATGCAGAAGGAGAGTGCCACTGGAATATTCCTTCATTTAGCAAAGTGCAAGACTTGTGTAGTTGCAATCTGTTCCCTGCTAGGTTTTTAGAGCTGTTTACTGGTTTATCCATCAGTCTTTTGCTTTTCACATTGAAAGCTTCATTCAGTTTTTAAGGTGGTATCATTAATGGATGTAGCACACTCATCTTTATCACCAGGTGCCTAGGGCCCAGAAATTCATTTCAGTAGTTTACAGATCCCCTCCGTTTTTCTGATAGATTTTCATACCCCCAAAAATTGGTGAATGCTTGCTTAAAACAATGTTTCTTTTAGTCTTAGTTTTAAGGACGTTGGAAGTAACTACAGGAAAATTAACAAGAAAATCTATAGAGTTGTACGTGGAGGTTGAGGTGTTTATTCCTTTATAGCCATAAACATGGTATTTTGGAAAATAAATGCGTAATACATGTTGTCAAAGGACAAAAAGCTCTTTAGTGTTCTCTCAAAAATAGCAAAGTGAATTATCCCCAGGGATCTCTGATGTCACGCCTGCTTGTATTATATAAGAGTTGGAAACCTAAAAGCTTTTTTTTGCTGGTGGATTTATGGTGCCTTGAAAGTTTAGATGTACACAACATGTGTGTCAAATGGTAACCTAAGATGGTTTTCCTTTTTGGTCTGTGGGGTGATCCCCATACTTAGCTCTGAATGAAACCAAACATAGTAAATAAATGTGTTCCTTGGACAAAGATCACAACCTTTTCAGTTTAGGAATATCCATTATATTGGAGGACTGAGAGGGGTTGCAATAAGCACCGTACAAAGAATATGTAGTGACTTACTGAATCAGTTGCCATGCCTTCTATGTGAACAACTTAATTGTCTGAAGAAGAATGTTATTTCATCTGGTTACAGTTTTCATTTGCATGTATGCATAAAGTAGGCTTTTGAAAACACAAAGTATGGTTCCAGAAAGAAGATTGTGCCCAATGTTCAATTTCCTCCTTTGGGGTGGAGTATATTGGAGAAATTCAGTATACAGTAATCCGTCAACATCAGTAAAATACTGGTCTAGATGTTTGCTAGTGGTAGTGATTTAGAATCCTTTGCAAATTAGTACGTAACTAATTTTGAAGCCTGTTTCAGTGTTCAGTGAAAGGGCACCAGAATCTGGCTTGTAAATGGGATTGCATGTCTGAGAGTTGAATGATAGCAGGCAAAGTATGAAGCTGGTCATCTTAGAGAAAAATGAAAAGAATGGAAAACATGAGCAAGTGGAGAGTTGCTAGAAATTATTCTTGCTTTCATATAAAATCTGTTGCTTACTAATTTTTGGCTTTATCTTCTAAGATCAGTATCTAAATAAGAACACATTTATAACTTTTTGTCTTTAAACCCTTTCCTTTAACCTACTTTATTATTAAGGGGGTTTTATTTGATTTTTTTTATTCTACACTTTTAAATCAAGTTCTTTACACTGATATACCAGTATTCTTTTGAGGACTTAAAAGTGTAACAATACAAAACTTGTCAGTAAATTGGCATGTTGTTGAAAAGAATATTACTGAGTTTTCAGGTTTTTTTCCCAAAAGGATTTATAGTGGAAGGCTGTGGAGGGTGCAGCTAAGTGCATTTCAATTTGAATGTCCCAGTTGCCTGCAATCAATAAAAAAAAAAAAAAAAAAAAAAA
>VYXH01010341.1:1007388-1100322 GCA_013397275.1 Burhinus bistriatus
AAAAAGAGAAAAAAGTCCAAAATATTGTCCAAGTTTTTGCTTACAAGTCTGTATCTTCCTTTCAGGTTTTTAATTTACTTACTTTCTCAGTGTTGAGCACTTAACTGTATGTGGCAGTCTATGGAAGCAGAAGCCACTGTATTTCTTGCGAGGATTATTTGAGGATTACATGCTTCCCTCTCTGTTCAGACATGTGAACTGTTAAAAGATCTCTCTTACTCTCTGTAGCCCTTGTATATCTTCATAGTCTGGACTATGATTTTCAGTATTTTCATTTTTATGCCGTCTTGACTTGACCAAAGCTTGAATAATCTGAATACCTAATACATTTCTACTCTGGAGCCTATACTTTTATCTGTACTATACTCAAACTTACTGTTGAGAGGCAGCATTAGCATCTTGTGTGTAAATATATGTACACACATGTATACAAAAATATGCTTGGTATGTATACTTACACACAAAAGCAAAACACCTTTTTAGGGGAAAATACTTTGACTTTGTGTTTGCTATCACAAAAGAATACCATTTAGATAGACCTATGGACATTTTTAATAGGTTGTACATGGGGGAAACCCATTTTTTTGTCTGCTTTCAAAATATTGTATTTCAGTAGTAGTTGGAACTTGGTTTTCACTTTACGAACATAGTACTTGATTTTATCTGTGTAAGTTCCAATTGCTTTCTGTTGTTTTTTCTAATACACAGGAACTGTAATAGACTCGAGTAATAATCTGCTTCGTGTTTTCAGGCTAGTAGATAAGGAAGCAAAATCATTGAACAACTACTAGTTATTTGGAAGCTTGAAAAAATGATCATTTGCTTGATAAAGATGCTCAGCTGTCTTTTGAGTGGCTTTTGTTGAGGGAGGAAAGTGAGGTCTGAAATTCAAATCAACAATGTCTGATCTACTCTGTTGGGGGGCCGCTGCATGGCAGAAGGGTCCCTGGGTTGAGGAGGAAGGGTTGTAGAGGGCAATAGCTGAGACCCCCAGCAGCTGGGCTTAGAATGAAAAGACAGTATGGGACTGACTGCTGAGGAGGCCTGGGGACCAGGTGAAGGAGTGATGGTCATGCAGGAATTGGGAGCACCTCATGTGGACATCTGGTAATAACCTCCCTGCTCCTAATTCTTCTCACCAGCGCTGCAGCAGCACTTTTAAAGGAGGAGCAGTAGTTGCAGGAGCATGTTCAGGAACATGTGTGAATATGAAACAGTCTGTAGATGGTTAATACGGGGGTTGCTAGGTAAAATTTAACTTTAACTTCTTTAAAGCTGCTTTTTTTTCTCCCTTAAACACATGACTGTGTGATCAATCCAGCTGTAGAGAAATGGTACTCCGTGGAGTTTTGGGAGCTAGATGACTTTCATGAAGACAGCAGAACAGTTCCTTGCAATTCTTTTGCCAAATCATGAGTTTAGGGAGAAGCAACTGTAGTGGTAGAGGAAAGGAATAAAATGGTGTTGGGAAAAATGTTTTAAACACTACAAAATTATGGGTTTATATTTCTTAATAATCTTATTATAAAATTAGTGACACAGTCTTAACACCTGTCATTAATAAAAAAAAAAAACCAACAACAACAAAAAAAACCACCAAACAAACAAACAAAAAAACCTCCTTTGATTTGCACTCCAAGCTACTTAGAAGGAACTGGAAGTTTAGAGGTAGTACATTGAACACCCTCTGCCCCTCTTCCAAACTGAGGTCTCCCACTCAACTGTGATGTTTGTGGGATGTCATGAGACATGGCGATAACTGCCGGCACTAGCGTACCGGCAGGAATGTAGTGGGCGGTGCAGCACAGAAACCACAGGCTGAGCTCTGTCTTTGGATTGGTACCAAAGTTATGCCAGAGCCAAAACTTGTGGCTGGGCTGGAGGAGGAGGGCGGTGGCGGCGTACAAGCCTTTCTGCTGTGGAAGTATGAGCAAGGATGCAAACCTCAGGAAAGTGCATCCGTGGTGCTTACTGTAATGTACGGCAGTTACGCTGAACTGTAGCCATACCAGTAAGTATCAGCCCATTTCCTTTGGGGTTTGTTTCTTGGTCCATGGTTTTTTTGTGGTGTTTTGGTTTGTGACTATTCATAGGTCAGAGTCTCGCAGTATCAGCAGTTAGTCACTGATTAACTCGGGCACTTTGCAGATAAGTAACTTTTACAAGAGTCCACACACCAGAAAGAGCAGTTTGTTTGGTTCTGGAACCAGTACCTAGGGATGCAATGTATCGACAGCTAGAAACTGAAAAACAGAAGCGAACCATCACTTTAAAAAAGGAAAGGGGTGGAGGGGTGTAAGTGGAACTCTTTTGTAGTTGCTAAAAATTTCATTTCTTGAGAGGTGGTATCCGGGAGCTAGAATATTTTGCTCTCGTGTTTTGGCACTGGTTTAGGGTTGCTTCCTAGAGAGCAAGCGCTGCTATCAAAAATAAACTATTGCTGTTAACAGTCTCATTTCAGGAATAGAATACAGTATAGTGTACAGTAAGACTTGTTAGTGTCTTTTTTCAGATCCTGTAAGTTAACTTCCAGGAAAGGGATTCTGCATTGAATTAACTAAACGAGTGACACTGGTACCAAAGTGGAACATGAGCGGTGAAGTGGGAATGACCACGTGCAGTGCCTTTTCTCTCTCCCTCGGTTTAAAGGAGTTTTAAAGGGTTTGCTTCGGCAGCAGTTATTTGTACACTTGAGTATCGTGATATCCTTGTCTTGGTTAATGGTTACAATATTGATGTGAAAAAAGAGGACATAATTCTGGCTTGAGATATTCTAGTATTTACGTGGAGACTAATGAGTGGGAGAACATAATGGAACAAAATGTGCTGAAATGCACAGGTAGGGGATTACTGTCCCCTGTGTTCCTGTATCTATCTCAATGTGATAGCTTTTGTTATGCTTAATTTACCATCCTGTTATGTCATGAACGTTTTACCACTGACTGCAAGCAAGTGTGATTATTGAGCGTGACTTCATGGTCTTCTGCACAGGGAGGCCAGCTGGTTTGGTATGCTGTGAGCTGACCGACGGTTTACAACTGTGGTTAGCAGGGCTCGAAACCTGAGCGAGCAAATTCTGCTGAGTGCCACAGTGGATGAGCTCAACCTTGGCACCCTTCTCTGGTGACCACACACCCTCCAGTTGTTTCACCCTGTGGCAGAGCAAACTTGTGTTTGCCAGTAGAAAGACATTAGTGCAAAACTGCAGAAACCGACTATAGTAATTCACATTAATTACTATTGCATCTAAAATCTATGTAACCTTGCCTTAATTTCATATGTTTTAGTGGGAGCTACTTCAGCAGAGAATGAAGTTAAGAATAAAGCACTATTAAATCTCAGCAGATTATTGTGTATATGGCAACAGTTGGCACTCTGTTTCCTTAAAGCAAAGATTCCCTTCCGAGGGTTAGGGAGCAAGGAAACATTCAGAGAAAAAGGCAGAAATACAGGCTTGCTTACGTGGCAGAGCAGTGGCAAATTTTTAAGATAGCATAAGTTGGGGAGGTGGGGGGAGAGGAAAGAAAAGTTACAGAGAATCTATCTTTCATCCTATGCAGAGCTGCCAATTGTCACATTCAGTTAACACAAAACCAGCAATTCCTCTAAGTGTAGCAAAAATAAAACTGATAAGCTAGTAAAATACTAAACACTATTCTTCAAATAGCCTTTCAGTTGATAAAAACTTCCTCTGAAAGATGAACCTTCAATTATGATGATGAAAGTAATCCCAGGAAGAAAAGGATAAAGTTAATAATAGGTAACCACATAAAGCCAAATGCTTCTAAAGATTAAATTGATTTTTTTTCTCCTCTGAGGAATTCATTTTATGAAATTAGACATTATTTTGTGCATATAATAACTTAATTGGCTGATAAATGAATGTTCCTCCTCCGGGGATTTGTTCTGTGTTATAATTCAGGTAAGAATATATGACACAAATAGATGAAGCTTTCATATATAAAATACTTTTTTGGGTTTCAGAGGAGCTACTAGTTTTCAGGTTTTATGGCGATGCCAGTTCTTTTCCTAGTAAAAGTTGACAAAGGTTACTGTCAGTAAGGTGTGTGTTTGTTGCAGAGTTTCATAGTTGGCTAGACTTCAGTAAACCCTGTGGAATAGAGATTATTTCATTTATGTTTTTAAAAACTACTTGCTGTAAAATGGTGTTACAGCTATAAATGCTATTAATTACTCCTTATCCTACAGTTTTCATTATTTTAAAATATCCCTGGTAATATGTTGCATTTACAACTGTCTACTATATTTTATGGGTTTGACTGGAGGGTTGAGAGAGAGGGTTTATGGAGGCTTGGCAAAAGTGAGACTTTTCTAGAATTTGAAAACTGGTTCCCTCATTCCCAAATTTTTAATTATAAAATGACACTTTTTAATGAGGGCTGATGGTGAAATATGAAGTCTTTCCTCTGGAATATTATGCATCATAAATAATTTGGTGCCCCCAAATCAATCTCTGTCAACATCCTGAGTGTTAGGATCATTAGCACCCGTGATCCTCCAGTCTGAAGTCTCAGCATGTTCCCAGCAGATAAGAGTAATTATTAAATCCTTCAAGTAAGACGTGGTTGTGGGTAAAGTCACTACTTTGTAAGGAAAAACAGCATGATCCCACATAAACTAAATCTAGGAAAAACTGTAATAGAAGATCTATGAATTTTTATGTCCTTTTTTACATTCATCTGAACAAGTAGAATTATCTTGTTTGGCTACCTGAATCCAAGATAGAGACTGATTAGTGTGCTGTAGTTGGGTTGGTTTTTTACTATCCTGAGCTGATTTGAGTGAGAAACTTCTTAATCACTGCTTATATTTGCTTCCTTGTAATCCAAAGGCCTCTGGACAAAATCTTGGCTGGTAGGTCTTCATCATTTTCCTGGTGGCTAACTTCAATCATAAGAAATAATAATTCAAGATCTGTTGACTTACCTGACTTTTCAGAATGACATAGGACTGCAAAACTGTCTTGAGATTCATCTACAAGGACCTTTTAGTTTGAACAGAATGGTCCTTTGTCCTACAGCTGGAACCCCAGTTTTGGAGGAGAGAGCAAAGTTGATGAAAGAGGTATAAATAGAAAGGGAAAGAATGAAAACAGGTTTGTTTATCCTCAATTTAAAATGAGCTACAGATGCAAAGTACTCTGGTACTAGTAAGAAATAATGAATAAACTTTGTCCTAAGGATTTGAGACCCATTTTGAACAGATCCTTGGCTTCCTCTACTAGTTGCTGCATTCAGTCTGATAAGCAGATCATCGGTTTTCGAAGCTTGAGCTCTTAACTGTTTTTTAATTGATATAATCAGTAATAAATTTAAATGTTCCTCTTTTAGAAGTTTTTGCATGTGGTTTTCATTTATGGCTTTTTATATGTAGGAGTTCATCTGAATATTTTGTTGGCTTCCTCAATAAGTTCAGATGAATTGGAGAAGCATATGTTTCCTTGGTTATGCTAGTTTGTCCTCGCCATAGTCTGTTCATATAGATATTCATAGCTCTACCTTGAAGTATATTTTTTGTATGGAAGTAGTAACAAAATAGGAACTGTTGCTCTTCACAATTACTGCTGTCATCTTTAGAAGTAGGTACCATACTGCCTATTTTGTAATTGTACGTAATTTTAATATACTACATATTTTGTGCTAAAAGTTTTGCTACTTAGTTTTAACTTCCTGAAGGTTTTCCAGTTCATAATATCATCTGGTTATTGGTATCGGATTGTCATTTAAATCAACTATGATTCACCGTGTCTTTGATGCTATTGTGTTTTGCAAGTAATGACACCTGGTGGCATTTGGATGCTTATATGGTTAATACCAGGCTTGAGAATTTTTTAGAGCTATTGCGTGAACTTCTGCCCTTGAGTTAATGAGGAACTTGTAGTAGTAGGTTATCTGTTTCTGTAAGGACCGGCACTTGAGGGGAAAGAGATGTTTGCTTTGCTTTCAGAGATATTGATGGTGGAAGAGGAATGGTGAGCAACAGAAATCTTGGGTTTCATTGCAGGCTATGAAGAGGAGTGTGTCGTAGTGGTCACTTGTACTTCTGCCTATTTTGTGTTCCACTCTCTGCTGGACTCTTCCTTCACTATCCCTTTTAGCCTGTCCTCCTCCTGCCCTTGAATCCTTATCAGTTTCCATTCTATTTTCCTTCCATTTTCCCTATAAAAGCAAGTCTATGTAGCCCTTTAGAAAGGGCTATGCAATGTTCCTATTTCATAGAGCTTATTGCATAAACGATATTTGCTATGGCACTGTTGAAAAGCATAGACAGAACACTAGGTTATATGATGGCACAAAGAGTTTGCATTTTTCCTTCCTTGATCTGGTTTGTGCATGAAGTTGTTCCACCAGCTTGATCAGTCCTTAGACTGGAGAGTGTTTGAAATTTGTAAAAAGTTACGGCTGAAAATTCAGTAGTTTTGCAACAGCTGCATGGATAGACTGCCTTTCTAAAGTTATTCTAATTACATAGGTAGAAAAAACTATTGTTTCAGCAGTATAGTTGTAGTAGAATTACAAGGAAAGTAACTGTGCTTATGTAAATAGCTGTACAGATACAATAGTACCCTAGATCACTTGCACAGCTCTTGTTATGTGTCATGCAGTCAGCTTGCATTTTAAGTATTCCTTATGTGTTCAGCTTTATATAAATAGCAGCTATTTCAAAGAGGTGCTGTCTATGGCGAGTGAAGTTAAAACATGCTGCCTTTGGAGGCAGAAAGTGCCCTGGCTTGATATTTAATTAGTGTGGAGCAAAGTACCTCCATAGTTTTGGGAAGAGACTGCAGAAAGTACTAGTTTCCCTGAACGCATCAGAAAGCCTTGATTCGTAGACAATACTGCATTGTCAATGCAGTGCTGGTTCAGCAGCATCTCTCTGCACACATTTGGCAAATATTTAAAGGCCACATTTTGTGTAATTAGTTCATCCTTTGAAAATTACTCACTTCTTTGTGTTAAAGGATGTACACGGCAATGCAAGATTTTTATCTTGACAGTCTCATGCTTTTGTCTTCTACCAGCAAGTATGTATTTGTGGATTAATTTTTTTTTTTGCTTCTGAAAGGGTGGTATACTAAGTGCTTTGTAATCACTTTGGTACTGATGAGGTATGGGAAAGCATTTCATTTCCCTGGCTTTGTAAAGCTGGATTGTACAGGAGCTGTGGCAGACAATATTTTGTTAACCAGGGAAATAAATGGAACTTTTCATATCAAGTTATTTAAAAGTATGTGTTTATATATGTTGTGAAATCTGGGCAGAGGGAATACATGTTTTCTGGACTACCCAGCTAATCTGCAAATAAGGCTGTGCAAAACACAGAATAAATGTTATTGACAGCCATACGCTCTATTATAATTTTGTAATCTTTTTGCTAATTACCTTCCTTCCTTTTTTTGTTAGCATATCATAGTTATTTACATTAATGGAAAAGTTGAATAGGCATTGTTAATACCTAATTGCAACAAAGACTATATGACTTGTAAATGGTAAATTCTTTAAAGAGTTTATAAACAAAATTTGGAGTCCTGATCTGACTCCTCTATAGTTTTTACAGGAAATGTATGCTGTATGTGTCCTTCAGCTGAGGAAATTAGCTCCCTACTTGTGCTTTGTAAAACTGTCCACTACCCCAACTAAAAAGGATCACTAATCAGTTCATAAGGAAAAAATTGTATTTAGGTGTGGAATCCAAATGTAAAAGTATTTCTTCAGAAGGCAAACCAACAATATCTGGAAAACTCTTCACCACCATATAATACAACTCCACATTTTTGAGATGATCATCAACAAGATTTAAAAGCATGTTTGTTAGAAATATTAGTTCTGTGTAATAGTTACTTTGACAGTTTCAGTTATGAAAAAAGATATATATGAAATGATTAATGCCTTTATCTCCCTTTTTCTCTTCTAGGCTTAAAAGAAGCATAAGCGATTGGATTACAACTCTGACATTTTGGAGCACAAGTGATGTTAAAACAATTTGAATGTATTGGAGCATGGCTACTTTTTAAAATGCAAAAGTTAAAGGAAATTATTGCTTATCAAAACCTGTTGAATATCTGAGTTTTCTAGACATCCTGCATTTAACTGCGTCCTTAAATGTCCGTGATTAAGATCTCATGCAACCATTGTATATTTTGGAGACTATTCTCCAAAAGAGAACTGTGCGTTTAAAAAGCAGAAATGAGTGTGTTTTCTGTCGGAACTTACTAAGGTTGAACATACTGAAAGATCATGACCAGCTTGAAGCGGTCCCAGACCGAAAGGGCTGTTGCCACTGGGGTATCAGTCGGAACAGATGGCACCTCAAAAGTCCACTCGGATGACTTTTATATGAGGCGCTTTCGGTCACAGAATGGCAGCTTAGGATCTGCAGTCATGGCGCCAGTTGGACCTCCTCGGAATGAAAGTTCCCATCACATTACCTCTACTCCTGGAGTCCCTAAAATGGGGGTCAGGGCAAGGATTGCTGATTGGCCCCCAAGGAAGGAGAACATCAAAGAAGCGAGCAGATCTAGTCAAGATATTGAAACATCAAGTTGCCTTGACAGCATGTCTTCTAAAAGCAGTCCTGGCAGTCAGGGAAGCTCTGTTAACTTGAATGCTAGTGATTCTGTCATGTTAAAGAGCATCCAGAGCACACTTAAAAACAAGACCAGACAATCTGAGAATCTAGACTCCAGGTTTCTTACACCTGATGGCTATCCCAGTTCCCCAAGGAAAGCTCTTCGCAGAATAAGACAGCGCAGCAACAGTGACATTACCATAAGTGAGCTTGATGTGGATAGTTTTGATGAATGTATTTCACCCACTTTTAAATCTGGACCATCTCTGCACAGGGAGTATGGCAGCACATCTTCCATAGATAAGCAGGGAACTTCAGGCGAAAGTTTTTTTGACTTACTGAAGGGCTATAAAGATGAAAAGTCTGATCAGAGAAGCCCAGCCACAACTAAGCTCAGTGACCTCCTGATTGCCAGTGGAAGCAAGGGTTCAGGATTCTCTCTAGATGTGATAGATGGACCTATTACTCAAAGGGAAAACCTGAGACTCTTTAAGGAAAGGGAGAAGCCACTCAAGAGACGCTCAAAATCAGAGACAGGAGATTCATCCATTTTTCGTAAGCTGCGCAATGCCAAAGGTGAAGGGGAGCTTGGGAAGTCTTCAGATCTTGAAGATAACAGGTCAGAAGATAGCGTCAAGCCTTGGACTTGTCCAAAGTGTTTTGCTCATTATGATGTACAGAGTATTTTATTTGATTTAAACGAAGCGGCAATCAACAGGCATAATGTTATTAAAAGAAGGAACACAACCACAGGTGCATCTGCTGCTGCTGTAGCGTCACTTGTCTCTGGACCCTTGTCCCATTCTGCAAGTTTCAATTCTCCAATGGGCAGCACTGAAGACCTGAATTCAAAAGGAAGTCTCAATATGGACCAGGGGGATGATAAAAGCAATGAACTGGTGATGAGTTGTCCTTATTTTCGTAATGAGATTGGTGGGGAAGGGGAGAGGAAGATCAGCCTTTCCAAATCTAATTCAGGTTCCTTCAGTGGATGTGAAAGTGCCTCGTTTGAGTCGACTCTGAGTTCTCATTGCACAAATGCCGGAGTAGCAGTTCTAGAAGTTCCCAAGGAGAATCTGATTTTACATCTAGACAGAGTGAAAAGATACATCGTTGAACACGTAGACCTTGGTGCATATTATTATCGAAAATTCTTCTATCAGAAAGGTAGGTGAATTTTATTTCTCCTTGTGTTTTAGTAATGATTTTTTGTTTTACCGACATACAGTATTCAGCTGATGTATAATAGTATTTGCAAGAATTATGTATGTTTTTAATCATCAATGCTTAAACATAGTATATTTTACCTGTCAGTACATGCTATGTCTAATAGTCTTTCGCAGTGTTGGAGTAAAAAAACTTATAACGGTTAGCAGTGACTACCAATTCTAAGTGTCTTGAAACACAGCTTTGGTATCCATGGGAGTGGGCAGGGGTTGGCACTTGAAAGATTAAAAAAGAAAGTAAAATCCTAAAATACGAGAACTTTCTTCCTTCCGCATCAAGACTTGATGTACTGAGGATTTAATGGAATGTGCAGCTTGGAAAGTTAGCATTTACAATAATCTTTGTACATTTTAATATCTTAATCATCCACTTCAAAAGGGGGGGGGGTATTTATTTTAAGTCAATAATATCATATAAATGAAGATAAAAATCTATCTCACTATTTTCATTATAGCTATCATTCTAGAAAGAAATTTCTAATTTGTCAGATTCTGCAGGAAGGAACTATCACTGTATGTATGTAACTATATACACATACGTAACTATATACACACACACATATGTTGCAGTGATAACAATGTATCTGAAAAAACAGACTACGATTCTTTTATCACATGGTTCTCCTGAAACCAAGGATTATAATTTCCATTGGAGGTATGCAGGAAAAAAAACACCGCCCAGATCAAAGTTTTGTGACCCATAGAAACAAGGAAAACCCAAACATTGCGCAGATACCCCCCTCACCAAAATGATGCTGACACCGCGAGATGCAGATCTCGCTGTCTGTTCTTTCTGATTCTGGAAATGATCGAAAAGGAGTGCAGACCAAAGTTGTTTACAGTTTGAGTTCTGTCTGCAGGGTTGTGTGCCTTGCTGTGGTATCTCTGATGGACAGAATTGGTCTAATGGCTGACTTGAAAAGTGCTCATTCCTTAGCTACCAATGATCAGGGTTGGGTTTCATATCTTTAGTGAAAACAGCTTAAAAGAGCTTGTTTCCTGCAGGTTAAAGTAACAGAGGTGCCTGGTGAAAATAAGTGAATGGTCAGTTCAAAAGAACTTCTACTTGTTAACAGTGTGTTATAGCTAATAATCTCATCTCCCATTTTTCCCTTGCCTCGAAATATGTCCATCTCTTGCCTCTTCTTCCCTGCATTGTCTTTGTTGGGTGGCTCTTGCACGCTTCCCATAGTCTCCTCTTTCTGCAGTCTTTCTAGGGCTGAGAGGTAGCCTTTGCTGCATGGGTTTTGAGAGTGCTGATCCACATTCTTTGGAGAGAAAGGAGTGAGGAAAAATACTGATTTTCTGAGAACAGTAAGCCAGATGCATGATATAGGATGAGATATGTTTGGAGAGGATAGCCTGAGATTAGAGACCTTTGCCTGCGATTATCTTCCTAACTGTCTCCCTCTGGAACAATTTGATTCCTTATCACTCTAGTGAGTTTTGCAATCAGCGACTAAAGGTGCAGTTTCATGTTACAGCTGACCTGATTTAACAGCATTTCAGCACTAAAAGGGGAAGACTTTATTCCTCCCCTTTCCTTGTACCAGTTCTCTTGTTTTCTGAAAACTTGATAAGCCAGTTCAATTCACTAACCAAGCAGAAATCTTGCCATCGCAGTAAATTTACTTTTTATTGCTTGGTTATTTCTCTCCAGTTTTAGTGGGTGAAATCAGCTTTCCTTGCAGTCAGAGAAGTGCCAAAGCCTAGTGTCAGGTAAGCAATGAGAGTGAACAGCAGAAGAGGAAGGAGGTGTAAGCAACAGCAGTTTATTAGTTTGGCTTATCCTTAAGCGAAACCAAACCCTTATGCTACTACAGTGCCAGTCACCTTTATATCTTCTTTCTAGTCATAATTAAGATGTATTAGATAAAATTGATGTAACCTAGTCCTAAGGGGTGAGGGGTTTGGAGGGAGAGAAGAAACTGTGATATTTTTTTTTCCTTAAGCCATAAAATTGGATTTTAAATTCACAGTGCTCATGTTCAGTCCAGCAAGCAAGAGACAGGGGCATTGTTCCTCCGAGGGATTTTTGTCTGAGAAGAGGCCTCACCAGATATGCCCAGACCCCACAGTTCTACAAGTACCAAACACATTTTTGTTGACCACCCAGCATATTGTCTTTCCCCTAGCAAACTTTAGACTAATCTGAAAGAGACTGGATAGTGATAAAACTTAAAGCAATATTACAGGAAAAGTAATCAAGGAAGACAGTTGTAACTGAAAGTTTTTTTATAACATGAAGCAAGTAATGATGCAGAAGCTTCCTTGTTTGAAGAGGAGGTTGGATCTTTATGATGTTATGAATGGAATGGACAGTAATGAAAGACAGTTTCAGTGGGATCATCTAGTCAAGTCAGCAGGCCTTGGGTAATTTTATAGTCTTAAAAGTATAAAGCAAAGAATTCTGATTCAGCAACAGTAACTTTTAAAGATCTCAAACCAGGGGAATTTCATAGAATTGAAGAACTACTGAAGTAATCCTAAAGCTTGTAAAGAATAAAAAGTGATGACCCATAGAATTGTAATCCTTTAGTTTGTTTTCATTCCAACTTGAAATAAGAAAGCAGGTAATTTGGGACTCTGTCAACAAAGAACTGCCAGTTAAAAATCATTAATGATGCCAGTCACCAGGATTTAATGAAAAGTAGGTCTTGTCACAAAAAAAAGCCACACTGTTAATCTTTTGTCTTAGAAAAAAAAGAAAAAGTATAAAAGCCATTGCATTGATGTAGTCCACTGTAATTTCTCCAAGGTAATTTGGTAGAGATGCTGATGATGACTTGACTGAAATGTTTAACTATAGGGAATTAAAAATTTGTTTCCATCAGCCTAAGTGCTGCTTAGGAAAGAGAGCATGTCACTCTGGAGAAGCAGTCTATTCTCTGTCCCCCCAGTTCTGTCTGGGAATTACAGTTCTCATGGAAAGAACCAAGAGCATCCGTTTAGCTTCGGTCGTCAGGCAGTAGTCACTAGCATTGTTACCATTTAGGACAAATTTGAGTTACTGGCTTAGAATGAAAGCCTTGCCTGAGAAGTAAATAGTTTCCTGAGCTGGTTTTATAACGAATGAGCTGTTGGTCAGCTTTCCTTTAACCGTTGGCAGCCACTAAAAAACCCCTTTGCTCTAATGCTTTGAATTGCTGCATGTTCTATCCCCAAATCAGTACCTTTCAAGTATGTGGCTAGACCTACAGAAAATTTACGTTTAGCAGTCTGGTTATGAGCAACTGTCTGAAGACATAGGACTGAGCTCTAAAAATACTGCCCTCTTGTTTCCAGAGAACTGCTGGGCAGAGTTTTCCAGTGCTGTAAATGCTGCGGTAGGATTAGAGGAAAATGCTTGATGCAGAAGCGAAATGCTTGATTCTGAAGTGAAATGTTTGGGATTTTCACTTCTAGTCTGATTACACATAATATGTCAATTGAACATGATATCCAATGGTAAATATGATAAAAGCACAAAAAAACCTTTCTTGCTCAAAATCAAGTACATTTACTTGGATTTCCTTTGCCAAGGGAAACTTGTAAATATCTGCCAGGAAAAGGAGTATTTTCATTTAAATTCTTTCGCTGGAAGTGTCTTTTGAATTATACGGTAAATATTTAACTATTTTTAAAAGTATGTATAATCTGTTTTAATGACCAGGTACAAGCAATTATTTCTTTTTGAAATGGATTTATAAATCAATTTATGGCTGTTGCTAGTTGTCTCCTGAATGTCTTTTAATTAATTTTTCAACAGTAGCGTAAATGAAATAATGTCAAGCTTGAGAAGTGTTGCTTTCAATGAGGTTCTGTGTGGGGTGGAGGAAAAAGCTGTCTTCTATGCTATTCACATTTGGCATAAAATTCTTGAATTATAGTTGTTAAATAGCCCTTGTTTTTACAATAAAACTCCTAATTAACTACCTTTAGATTGGATATTAAGCTTTGTGCACGCAATTCTGCTACTGCTTTTCCTGCTATAGGAAAGAGAAGCCGGTTGGATGCAAGGAAATTCAGGATGTACTGGAAAATCAGGTGGAGATGCAAGAAACTGTACCACAGGGAAAAGTAGTCAGATACAAGGGTATATACTGTAGCTTGCAGAATGAATACAGAGGTGGGGTAGAGGAGAAGAAAGAGAATAAAGGCGAAGGTAAAGAGTGGACAACCCTGTAGTAAATGTGAGTAGAGAAGAGGACAATGTGAATAGAAGAGACAACTGAGGAGATGCATAGGAGAGCTAGAAAGACAACTGCCCAGTGTAGAGTGAAGGGAAAGAGGATAAAAGACATTTCCTATTAGCAGAGAAGTGTAAAATTCCACACTTTGTGCATTTTTCCAAATAAATAGGAGCTGGATAAAAAGCTTAATCAAATGATACAGAATTGTATGTATATTTTCATGCAGCTTCAAACGTTCCTCTTACCAGCCTTCCCCAAGATGTAGAATAACTTCTCAGAAAACTCTCTATCTGAATTGCAGGCTAGATTGGTTACAAGATACACAAATTTTATCATCTATGCAGTTGTCAGTACAGAAAACTAATGTAATTTTTGGACCCTCTTGGCAGGTATTACCAATATATCTTTTTTTCTTTAACATGTTCTATTGTATAAGCAAAGTTATGTTGATGTTTTTAAGTCATTAAGCAGTTTAGTGTGGAGGTGGCCAAGCTATCTCAGGTTTTGGAAGGTGCATAATTTGCTGATAGAAAATTGATTTCACGTTCTCAGTGACTGTGCTTCTGCATTGACCATCTCTGCATAAACTGTTTGGTGAGCTATAAACATCCTGAAAAAAGCTTAAAAAGTTACTTAATGGAGGAAGAAGAAAAGCTAGGGTGCTAGTGAAATTATTTGAGTTTTTAAACAACAGAAGATCTCTGTGGCTGATAGCAGTGGAGTAATATAAAGATTTAATTAGGCTTATGTGGATGGTCTAATTTATTCATAATTTCCCCATTCATCACTAATTCAGTCACCCAAAACTTACACCAATGTTTACAGGATATTCCACAAGGTATTAAAAGAATTTTGAATCTTAATTACCTCTGTGCAGAGTATTGGCTTTTGATGACTTGCAGAGGAATTTGGTAGAAAGCAAGCTTTATAATGCTGCGAGCATGTTTCTTTTGTCTTGCATGCTCTGAAGTCTTAAATGGAAAACACTGAAGGAAAGTGTAATAAAATACCAAATACTGGGGAACAGAACAGAGCCCCCAAGGGCTTAAAGGGCTGGACAGCTGTGTGAAGGCAAAGGTGTAATTCTAGGGCACAAGTAAGCTCACAAGGAGAGAGCGCCTACTTGAAAAGCATTTAGCATGTTGGAGGAAAGTATAGCAAGCACTAGTAAGTATCATTTTTAAAAGAAATAGAATAAAAAAATGAGGCACTCAAATTTTTAACACTGCAAGTGATTATTCATTGGGAAAAATGACTGCCATCAGTTTGGATGGAGTGTATTTCAATATCTATTTTTAGTATCTTTAAAGATGCAGTTCTTGATGATGATATTAAAATATTTTACATTTTATCTCTCTAACTCATATTAGACTGCTCTTAAAGTTCTTGTTTTAAAGTTCTGGTGGTTGTAAGAATAACAAGTAATCAGTATATAGTAGTTCAGGCAATGTGGTTACATTTCCTTTCAGGGCAGTTACATCTTGTTTTCATTCCACTGAATTTCACATTTCTTCTTTGAATTGTTGAATATTCAGATAGCTCTAACTTTCTATTTTTGTGCATGTATAAATTCATTCATATATGCAGATATGCATCATATGGAAAGTGATGACATAGGACTTTTCTTGCACAATGCTTGACTTCTACTTTTCGACAGTTTCTCCTTTCAGGTATTATATGTTTAAATTTAGTTGTTGTCCCTTGAAATATGTGCAACATATATGTTAGCAGGAAAAGGAGGGCTAAGGAGAATCTTAGTAGTCCTGGCTAACCAGGGAGGTCCCAGTTGACTGGAAGTTAGCAAATGTGATGCCCATCTACAAGAAAGGCAGGAAGGAGGATCGGGGAACTTAGAGGCCTGTCAGTCTGACCTCAGCGTTCAGGAAGGTTATGTAGCAGATCACCTTGAGTGCCATCACAAGGCATGGACGGGAAAACCAGGTGATCGGGCCCAGTCAGCGTGGGTTCATGAAAGGCAGGTCCTGCTTGACTGACCTGATGTCTGTCTATGACAAGGTGACCCGCTTAGTGGATGAGGGAAAGGCTGTGGTTGTTGTGTATGTAGACTTTAGTAAAACCTTTGACACTGTTTCCCACAGCATTCTCCTAGAGAAACTGGCTGCTTGTGGCTTGGACGGATGTGCTCTTTTCTGGGTAAAAAACTGGCTGGATGGCCAGGCCCAAAGAATTGTGGTGGATCCAGTTGGTGACCGGTCATAAGTGGTGTTCCCCAGGGCTCAGTACTGGGGCCTGTTCTCTTTAATATCTTTGTCAATAATCTGGATGAGGGGATTGAGTACACCCTCAGTAAGTTTACAGATGACACCAAGTTGGGCGGGAGTCTTGATCTGCTTGAGGGTAGGAAGGATCTGCTGAGGGGTCTGGACAAGCTGGATCGATGGGTCGGGGCCAATGGTATGAGATTCAACAAGGCCAAGTGCCAGGTCCTGCACTTAGGTCACAACAAACCCCGCACAGCACTGCAGGAAGAGTGGCTGGAAGGCTGCCTGGCAGCAAAGGACCTGGGGGTGTTGATCAACAGCCAGCTGAATACGAACCAGCAGTGTGCCAGGTGGCCAAGAAGGCCAACAGCATCCTGGCCTGTGTTAGAAATAATGTGGCCAGCAGGACTAGGGAAGTGATCATGCCCTTGTACTCGGTACTGGTGAAGCCACAGCTTGAGTACTGTGTTCAGTTTTGGGCCCCTCACTACAAGAAAAGTGTTGTGGTTCTGGAGCACGTTCAGAGAAGGGCCACAAAGCTGGTGAGCGGTCTAGAGAACAAGTCCTATGAGGAGTGGCTGAGGAAACTGGGGTGGTTTAGCCTGGAGAAGAGGATGCTGAGGGGAGACCTTACTGCTCTCTACAACTACCTGAAAGGAGGTTGTAGAGAGGTGGGGGTCGGTCTCTCTTCTCCCAAGTAACAAGCGATAGGAGAAGAGGAAACAGCCTCAAGTTGTACCAGGGGTTTAGATTGGGTATTACGAAAAATTTCTTCACCGAAAGGGTTGTCAAGCATTGGAACAGGCTTCCCAGGGAAGTGGTGGAATCACCATCCCTGGAGGTATTTAAAAGACAGGTGAATGTAGTGTGTAGGGTCATGGTTTAGTGGTGGACTTGGCAGTGCTAGGTTAATGGTTGAACTCAATGATTTTAAGGGTCTTTTCCAACCTGAATGATTCCATGATTCTACCTTTGTTTATATGTTGCTGTATTCATAGTAATGTACCTCTGTCATCAGCCAAGATAGTTCATAACGCTCAGAAGGCTCAACAGAAGAACCTTCAACACCAATCTCTTAAATTGTTAAGCTTTCATTTCTGTAAATGCACTTCTCTAATATTTTTTTCATGTAAAGCTTGGCTTTACACGTGTATAGTTAAACAAATATAAAAACGTATCTCAAATAATCTACTGTTCAGCTAGTAAGCAATTTCTCCAGCCCTATATTCTGCTCTCTGCCAGCTTCCCAACTAGTCTAGTTTTAGACTCGACTCTTGGCACTTTAAATTTACTCTTAGGGTTGTTTGACACTTCACTGTTAAATATTTAGGCTAGTCACTTTGTTTCTTGCGCTTTATTCAATTTTCCTATGATACTATGCTTTGATTATTTTTACTATGAACAAGTCTGTACCTTCTTCAGCTTCATCAGTTTTTCCCCTTTTATAATTGAGTAACTTGTTTGACTGTTTTCTGCTTTTTCCATATGAAAATAAGTTACATCCTTTGCTAAGTACAGTTGTTCATCATTCCGATTTTAACATAGAGTGTTGAGTTTCTCACTTTGGTGCATTTGGCTTCTTTGTTTTTATTTTTAAGGGGGGGAAATTCGTTGTACTTAATGTGAATGAAACAGATTTCAATGTAAGAGGTGTATCCTGTTTTAGGCCTGTTCAAGCAGGATGCAGTGTTGAATTTCAGCCTTCTTTTATAAACGAAGCTCATTAGAGAACTGAAACACGAGAATGAAATCCTGGTACCACTGAAGACATGCTTTTATTGACTCTAGCGGCACTGGCAATTTATTTCCAATGTAACAACTAAGCGTGAAAATATAGGTGAAGTGTAAGAAGTAAGATGGACTTTTATTTTTGTGTTCTTTTTTTTCGTATGCAAGAACACTGGAACTATTTTGGGGCAGATGAGAACCTGGGTCCAGTAGCTGTGAGTATAAGAAGAGAGAAGCCAGAGGAAATCAAAGAAAATGGACCTCAATACAACTACCGGATCATTTTCAGAACCAGTGAGGTAAGCAGTTCAGGAATGATAGTAAAAGAAGCTAGAAGTGAGCAGGCAAAACCCAGTGGTATGTGTGGGGTTTGTGTGCTTTTCAGCATTGATAATAGATTTGTCTCCTCTACATATGTATAATCCAGGAATCTCCTGACAAAGTTATACCGCGTGTTTGTATTACACAGAATACAAGTAAGTGTATCAGTGAGTGAGTTATTCCATAACACCCAATACACAGGAAACTGTGAAGGTTGTTTTGGTTAAAGGTTGAGAAACTTAGAGGAGCTATATTAGCTAGAAGCAAGCAAAGAGGAGGAAAATTACTTTCTCCACTTATATGTGACAGCATACTTTATACTTTGAAATGCTCTGCTAGAAATATTACTACTAATCTTTTCCAAGTATTAATTTCTTGTAAAACTTAAATCTGTTGAATCATTTGAAATATTCTGACTAATATTAGCTATCAGGTTGAGTGACATTTTGTGTATCAGTGTCTGTTTCATGCAACATAAGTTACTTAATGTCCTCAATCTCTATTGAGGATTGGAAAAATAGTATGTTTGTCTCCACTGCGATTGCTAAGCAACCCTTTCTCAGTGCATAATTCAATATAAAAGCTATTTTTGTTTTGTATGCCTAGCTTATGACATTAAGAGGCTCTGTGCTGGAAGATGCAATCCCTTCAACTGCAAAGCATTGCACAGCCAGGGGGCTTCCCCTAAAAGAAGTGCTCGAATATGTGGTTCCTGAGCTGAATATCCATTGCTTAAGGCTGGCCTTCAACACTCCGAAAGTCACAGAACAGCTTATGAAACTGGATGAACAAGGGGTAAGTGCAGAGTTATAGAATGAGACAAATTGTCTTAAGCTGTCAGATTACTGCTGTGAACTACAAAATTACCTTTAAGCTTTACGTGATTAGAGGCAGTCTATCAAGTGCCTCATTTAAACTAAAGCTTGTCATCGGTAGGGAGAGTTACGTTGCATGTCTTTCCCCCAAGTTTTGCAGAATATTTGGTATGTATGAAATCAAGTTCATTGGTCTAAGTAGTCTGAAGTTTTACATTAATGTTACGGCACTTGTCCATTTTAATTTACTGTAAAAGAGACTAAGTGATTGTTTTCCAAAGACAGTGGGGGAGGAGTGAGTTCTGGTCTGGTTTTCTTATTGCTGTTATAATGAGAATAGAAATCTCCCATGTTACTAAATGTTTTGTTGTAATATTGTATTGGCACAACCATTGCCAGGGTACTGCCCGTCTTTCTTTTTTCCTCCCCCGAAACCAAAACTACATGGTAAAATATTCTACGCCTCTTCTTTGTTACAAGTGGTTTTTAATTAGGTGATAGTCCCCTGGTCTCTTAAAGATGAAACCAAGGCTCATTAGCTATGTAGCTTAGACTTAGCAAAACGGAAGTCCATGAGTGAAGTCAATTTTATGATTAAAAATTTTGACGGTGACATTTAACAGCTCTGAGTACTGAGATTCTCTTTCTCCCAGTCCTTTTTGCTTCTCATGATCAGCTTTTCCTGCACAGAATTAACATCTGTGTTGTTATTTCTTCTTGCTGTCAATCTACCGTTGCCATCATAAAATTGAAAAAGGTCTAATCATCATCTGCCCCACAAGGGAGAGAATGTAGCTATTCTAAACAGGTTTATAAGTGACTGTCATGAAGATTTTGTCAGCCGCCTTGTGGTTTGGTTATTAAAATGGACAAGATGGAGAATCCCCAAATAAATACCTACTGGAAGCAAAACTTGAGCAAAATACTTTGTCCTCTAGTTAGTTTCGGAACCTCATCTATTTCACTAAGAACATGATACAAGAGGATGAAGAAATGGGTAGCTGTGGCTATCGCAGAGCATCCAGGCTAACACGGAATTGGTTATGTGTGGTCAGCCCAAGGTAAGTGCAGCCCAGTATTGTCACTGACCATGACCAATGGTGGGCGCCTGGCTAAGAACATGAGAACAGGATGAGCATGGAGTGATACTTTCCTAGGTCCTGATAGCTTGTAGGCTTTTACAGGGCTCTCTATCCTACCCCTCTGCTTTACCAGTTTGATGAGTACTAGTTTAGTTAGTTATTTGTCATGTAGAAGTTCTGTACTTCTGGTCACGCTTTTGCCTTTCCCTGGAGTTTTTCCAGTTACCCTCTTCCTCTCCCACATCTATTTTAAAACAGTGCAGTTTTGAAAATGGGGAAAAATTTTGGTTTAGTATGCTTTTCTTATCTCTTCTCTCTCTCTAATATTTACTGATGTTTTTATTTGCTTTATGGCTACTCCTGAACACTGAAAGTATCTTTTCATGAACGCCTAAGATCCTCTTCCTTAGGGGTATAAGTGAGAGCTCATTGCTGTGGATACAAAGTTGGGTATCTTTGTACCACATAGTGCAAGTAAAGCTTGAAGCGATCTGAGGTTCATCTGCCCAGTTATCCACTATCGTAAGGTCCTTTGGTAGCGCTCATAGCCAGTCTTCAACTCCAGTACTGTAGAGTAATAACTCAGTAACGTTAGCAAACTTAGAGGTGATGAATAGGTAAGGTAATTATCAGATTGCTAAAGTGTGTGTTGAATACCGTATATCCTAAGTTCAGATCCCTGCCTTACTCTACTGATAATTTTCTTCAGCTCCTTTTTGTCTTCTAGCAAGTTACATGTCTAAGTGAGGTCCTTTTCTGTACCCTGGCTATTTAGGGTTTTTAAGACTTTCTGAAGAAAAAGCTTTGTTAAATGTCTCTTGGAAATTCAAGTATACTCTGCATCAGCTGTATCTCCTGCATGTGCTTATTGGTTCCCACAGAGAACAACATTGCGATGAGCCAGCAGACACGTATGGTTGAGGAGAGATGGGTTTACCATGTAGCCTGCTAAAAGAGGGATGGAATCTTCAGATGGTTACGCTGCTCAGTTTAACTATTCTCTTTCACATGATGAGATCCTAATAAGTTGGAGGCCTGAGTGTTTTCCTTAGATAATTAGAGCAGTGACTCCAAATATGCACATATTCAGTGTTTTATGATTTGTTACCTGAACCTAAACCTAATTTGCCTTTCATCCAGAATCAAGTTTCAGGCACTTGAAGACTCAAGGATATCTTTCAATCTCTTTCCAAAGTTTTCTGTTTCAGCAGTGGAGAAAATGGAATTTAATTCAACATAGCTCCATAAGTGAGCCTTTGGATTGAAGGATCAGTACCTTCCAGATATGCCCATGAATAACCTGCAATTTCCATAGTCTTGATGAGAAAATTTTCACAAAGGAAAAAAAAAGCTAGCAGAAAGTTCTAGCTAAAAAAATAAATTCCAAAAATATTTCCAATAAATACCTACTTTGAAAAGTAATTTAGCATAATTTGCTTCAGAAGTTGGTTATGTCTAAAAAAGTGTGAGATTAAATTATGCTTATTTCATATCCTAGATGTCATTAAGCTCCCACAGTATAGTGTATAGTATGATTTCTGTTACTACTTAAATTTTTGAAAATCATTAAGGACAAGTGATAGTTAAAATTGTATGATCTACATCAAAGTATTTTCTGGTTTTGTGGTAATGAAACAGTTTGACACTTCCAACAGAAAAAGATAAGCACACTCTGTACTAATTAGAAGCTGCATTTTTTTATCAATTCCAAGCTAACAGAAGAATTTGGGTAACAGCTGCTGTACTAATTAGGTACACAGAATGTTTATCACTTCTTGCTGAGTGTTGCACTGTTTCATTACAGCACGAACAGGTGCCTGTTTGATATAGCAGAAACGATGTTTTGTAAATTTAAGAGTTAAGACTATAAAGTGACCTTAACCTGACTTAGCCATTAAATTTCACCCAGTAACCCCTTCGTTGAGCCAAATTCACATGCACCACTTTTGATTAAGATAGGCTATCTTTTTATGTATTTTGAACGAGCTCTTAAAGCAGTTGGTTGTTTTCATATTTAAAAATTTGCAGTTCTTTATTTGAATTTATCTGCATTTGACTTCCAGACTTCTGATATCTTTCTCTGCTACATCTTAAGAGTCATTATGGTGTGAGATTTTTTTCCAGCAAAGGTTTTTGTGTGCAGCAATTAAATCATCTGTTGGTCTTGTTTATGATAAACTAAACAGATTGCACTTTTCAAGTCTTTCACTGCAACATATTTTCTCTGAATTTCATATCACTATTATGGCTAAGCTCTGTCTCTTACTCTTTCAATATCTGCATATGACATCCAGTGTCAGAATGGCAATATTACTCTTGCCCCAATTTATTACTGATGGTGTATGTCCAGTTGCATGTTCCTTAATTCCCCTTAGATTGCTAGAGTCGTGGTAACATCTGCTGTTCTGCACATATGGCCCGCATTGCTTGTCACCTAGCTGTTCTTTTATTGGCTTTATTAAAATGCATTCATTTGAATGATTTTGTGTTAAAAAGCAATCCAATCGTTCCATAGGGCTGCACTAGCTTCCTAGCTAATTACCATCAACTAATCCTTGCCTTGAATGCAGAGTTCATGGTAACTTACTTTAGGTTTACTTCCAAGTGTGATTTAAAAATTTGAATATCAGGGCAATTACCGATTTATTGCAGTAGAAGTTTATCTTTATGGCAATTCCTCATTCACGGAAATACTGTGAAATGTCAGTAAGTTTTTAATATAATTCTGTATTTTGTTATAAACTTGCTGACTGGTTAAATCCAAGATGTGCTTTCTGCTGTCTTTCGCTGGGTGGTAGACAAATATTTGGAGTGTGCTTTTCCCACATATATCAATATGTAAATACTTTAAGATTATTAAAATGAAGCTGCTACTTTAGGAGTTTTACCATAGCAGAATTCATCCTTCAACTCCTTTTTTTAGCTTTACTTGGAGTTAATACAATTCTAAGGACCCT
Organism: Burhinus bistriatus; assembly: GCA_013397275.1. NCBI lineage: Eukaryota > Metazoa > Chordata > Aves > Charadriiformes > Burhinidae > Burhinus > Burhinus bistriatus. The sequence continues at coordinate 1,030,501 of VYXH01010341.1, forward strand.
AGATTTATCAGAATGAGATGTAGTAATCGGGACTGCATGCCTCTCTTCCCCCAGATCCACTTTTTTTGATTCAGAAATACCAGGTTGTGTTGTCCTTATGAAACTTTTTTTTTTGAAGTTTAGCAAATCTAAGAACATAGCTAGAAGGCATATTTTGCTCTTTGCGTAGTCCCTATTTAGTTTCTTAGGCTGACATTTTCAAAGCCTAAGTTGTTGTTAGGTTGCTTGTGGATGCTGTGGATCCCATTTATGTTTATATCCTTGAAAATACTTCCTTCACCTGAAATTGAAGCTTAAATAGTGTAGGTGTGCTTGGTGAGAATGGTTTTCTTTGTCTGAAGTAAAATTACTAGAAGCTATTGTAAATAGCAGTGCAGCTAAGGCATTGTGGTCCCATTAAACATTTCCATCCATCGTATTTCTGTGGGAGTGGACAGAGAGCACATCTGAGCAGTAAACATTGCCTGAATGGTCTAAGACAGGACCTGCTGATACAGAAAGTGATGGCCGTTGTTCTGACGGGAGCGGCAGCAGTGCCAGCTCTCGCCACCATTCCTTTCTCCCCTCCTCTCTCCTCCCTTCGTAGCTGGTCCGTGTTCTCTGTGAGAACTCATAGCCCCGTTGGTGAAGGCACTATGTTTGGCTGCTGTGAGGCAATAAGCTTGCAGTGAGTGGGATCATGTAGTTTGCTAGCTAAGTCGAGATCATAGAAATGTACCTGCAAATCTCATCTAGCTCCTGTGACTCCTGAGAAAATTTAAATCTTAATCAAATAGTTGTCATGCAGAATGATTTACCAAAAACAAACAAACAAAAAAAGCTTGTGCTCATTCATCTGTATCTGGATTGTTTTGAGCATTGTGTACACTGATGGTTGTTTTGAATTTTTGTATTTTTTTTTTAGTGAACAGGGAGTTGAAATAAATAATAAATTGTAACATTAATTTGCATGTGCTTGGTATTTGTTTTACCAATAAATATCTTTGCTTCGAGTCTTAATACTTCTGTGCCCAAAATACGCAGTCTTCATTCTTAAAGGTGAATGGTTTTGGTTCGGTCTCTGGTGCTGAAAGAGCGTATTTCCTTTATAGTTACTCAGAAAGCATTTCAAATAGTTAACAATGAGAGAAAAGGAAATAGAAACATTAATTCAAGGCACAAAATTAACATTTTTTTTAAAATTAGTATTATTCGTTTCAGTTTCAGTTTTGGAAGTTAGCCTGTGAATGTTTCTTTTGTAAGAAATAGATTGAGATGAGGACAGGCTGAGAGAGTTGAGGTTGTTCAGCCTGGAGAAGAGAAGGCTCCGGGGAGACCTTATAGCAGCCTTCCAGTACCTAAAGGGGGCCTACAGGAAAGATGGGGAGGGACTCTTTATGAGGGAGTGTACTGATAGCACAAGGGGTAACAGTTTTAAACTGAAAGAGTGTAGATTATGTATTAAGAAGAAATTCTTGACTGTGATGGTGGTGAGGCACTGGAACAGGTTGCCCAGGGAAGCTGTGGAGGCCCCATCCCTGGAAGTGCTCAAGACTAGGCTGGATGGGGCTTTGCGTAACCTGGTCTAGTGAAAGGTGTCCCTGCCCATGGCAGGGGAGTTGGAACTAGATGATCTTTAAGGTCTCTTCCAATCCAAACCATTCTATGATTCTATGCTGTACTGATATTTTATCATAAGAAATTCGGACATATTTAGAAGGTGCAAGTCAGGTAATCATTGTGTCAGATGATAAAATAAGGGACATTCTGGAGGGGGAAAAAAGAAACAATCTAGAACTGTGACTCATTACATGTGCTTAACTTCTTCAACATGAGTATTCAAGCCAGGTTGATCTTTACCCTTATTTTTTCCCCCTCTTATTTTCCTGCTGCTAATACTTCATCGCTGTCACCATTCATCCTTGGTAGTAAAGGAAAAATACAGTAAAGTTGCAATTTTCAGAGTTTTTTAATTTTAAAATTTACTTTAATTAGAGACAGAGTAGGTCCAGTTCAGAGGGCTTTTAAATTATCCCACTGTAAATACAATAAGTTAAAATTAATTAATTTCAGTTTAATTGTGTGTGTCCACATCATTCCAGCAAGTTCCAAAACTTTTTGTGTCATGACCTGTGATAGAAGCTTTGAGAGCAAATCACAGTATATTCAGATGACTTTGCTTCTAGTGCCCTTGCAAATCACTGTTTTCACTTCCTACTAACCTGTAGCCCAAACTTGTAAATCTCATGCCGGTTTTGATAGACTTTTTTGTGATTTTGCTCTGGCAGGTCTGCTTGGTGTTTATTTAAAACGGAGCCTCTGCAGAAATTTGTGTGTGGGAGGAAAGATTATTTACCCTGCAATAAGTATGCTTTTTTACTAGACGAATTACATGCGTAAACTCCAAGGCTCTCTTTCTGCTTTGCGCTCTGCCAGTCAAAGTTGCTGCCTGTGAAATTGGTTTTGGAGATGGCAGTAAATGGCTGTGGGTGCTGCTTTCTTCCCTTCTGTAACTTCTGTTTCTGTAGTCCAGGCTTAAAGGGCACAGATGTGGTCCTTTTTGTGTGTGCATCAATTTGGAATTGGTGGGAACAGTTTGCTTTGAAGAACCACAATTGCGGTTGGGTAAAAAATTACTTTATTCACATCTACAGTTTCTGCTGTTTTATAAACATCAAACACTAAATTAGAGGAAAAATGGAACTAAAAAGCACAAATATCTTTGAAAGTCTATGCTAGTAAATAGTATCTTTAAAGTATTCCCAGCATGTCTCAATTTAGCTGTTTTCTTTGTTACTGCATTTTTAAGTCAGAGAAGGCCAACTGAATGCCATGGACTCTTTCAACATTGCTAACAGATGAATGCACTGATAGGTGAATAATTTTAATCTTCTTTTTGAAGTGAGGGAATGTTAATTTTGTCACTTACTGTAGAAATGAGCACATGCTGTGTCCTACCCTTCTGCATGGAAGGTTTAGCATAGGATAGTAACCATGGTACCAGCCTAAGAGTGAGAGTCGAGTTCCTGACACTTCTCAGCCAACACTTGCCACGTGGCTCAATGTAAGACGTTCACCATTTGCACGCTGCAGTGTTGTCCTCTTGAAAATACGGGACATTAATGTTTGTTTCACTTTGGAAAGCATTTTCACATCTTCAGATGAAATACACCATCATCAAGGCAATTATAGTGCAAAACAATGACAGTATTTGGAACTAGACTAGTATTTGAAATTAGACATAACTAGGGGTGTTTTTTCATTATGAATTATGGGTTTAATAAAAAATCTGAAGTTAATTCAGTAAATAAGTTGCTGCATCACTTGATATACATGTAAGATTTTAATCTTTTTTTGCCTTTGCAGTTAAGTTACCAACTTAAGGTGGGTATCATGTACTGCAAAGCTGGGCAAAGCACAGAAGAGGAAATGTATAATAATGAATCAGCTGGTCCAGCCTTTGAAGAGTTTCTTCAGCTCTTGGGAGAACGAGTTCGACTCAAGGGATTCGAAAAGTATCGTGCTCAGCTGGATACAAAGAGTAAGGCTTTTTCATTTTTTTTCCCTTAGGTGAACAAAATACATCATATGGTTGCTAACTGACTTTTTGTAGAGAGTTCTTAAAAATAACCTCTTTCCTATAGGAAGACAGTTGTTTAATATTAGAAGTGAAAGCAGAGCAAGTGTGTAATTTGACCCATACTCATATGGTCTTTCAACTCTGATAATTACTGGATTTTTGTACTAATTTGGTATGAAATTATCATCAAAGCTGCAACAAGAAACCAGTAACTATGGAACCATTATCAGCATTGCAAATCTATCACGACTGTGTTGTCTAAAGAGAATAATCAATACAGCTGGTATGTCATAATTTTTTTAATGATATGCTAATAGACTGTCACAAAAAAGGCTTTGACAATCCATCTATGTAACTCCACCTTGACAAGTTGATCTATTGCTTTTCTTCTGTGTCTGTTGCATGTAGTTTTTCTTCTAGGCAGTGTTGTCTTACTCCTGCTATCAACTGTATTCCTCCCTCTGTGATTTTTTTCTTTTGAGTTATGGAAATTAAACTGGTTTTGGCAGTTATATTATCAACTTTAACAGTAAAAGATACTGCAACAAAAATGCAGTGGAAAGATGATTTTGGGTGACAGTATATGTAAAATAAATTCCCTACTTTCGGACTTAAGCTTGTGAAATACCTGTTTATCAGCTAGTGCATTCTATATTCAATTTGCAAATCTATTTAAAAATACTCAGGGGGAGGTTTTGGCCTGTATTCCTTTTCTTTGCATATTGGAACTAGCCAGTTCCTATGGAAATCTTTTGTTATTTTGCCCACATGCAGCAAAGGAAATTAAATAAGGAGTTGATTCATGAAAGCTGAAAAGCATTCATCAACCTCAGTGCAGCAAAAACTGTGCTCTTATCATGGGTCTCCTATCACAAATACAGTAACTTGCTGTGCTTTAGTGCTCCACCATTCTACCTTCTGTCCTTGATTCTTACAGGGATCATGTTGCCATCTCCTCAGGCTGTCTTAATCAGCCTAATCACCACTCCTCAGAGGGTCATAAAACTTCCTGTGGTTTTAAACCTAAACGAATACCTATTTCACACACATTTACCATTGAGCCAGCTTTCTTTTAGTTGCAGTACTTACATTTTGTCTGTTGTCTTTACTCCCTTAAGTGCATTTACACGTGGCGGTTGTGTCTCCTCTATGCTTTTGTGATGTTACCTTAATAAGCCGAGTCTTTCTTAGTGATATGGGAGGCATGGATTTCTCTGCTTCCCTCCCCCCACAGTATTACCTGGGTACCTTCCTATGCACCTATCCGAGTTTGAATTCAGTCTCTTTAATTTTAGTGGCTAAGATTATATACGTGATTCCAGATGAGATCCAGGCAGTTTCTTGCTGTAACATTTCTTTGCCTTTACTGGAATTATATGATAATTGTCAGGCGGGGTTTTCCTTTTCTGCAGCTCCAAAGTGTTGTTTTATCAGTTTTAAAAATAAGCTAGGTCAAAAACTGAACGGGTACGTAAAACAATTTGTTGTTTCATAGCTTCTGGTTTTATATTGTGACCTCCTTGTTACTTCCGGTAGTTAAAGTAACATCCTCTCTTCCCTTTCTTCTGGTTTAGTTATTTAAGACATCTAAAAAAACCCACCTTTTTTGGTGTCAGTCCACACACCCTGGTTTCTAGTACATGTGAATGCTGTATGATTAAGCGTTGACTCATCTGCTCAGATATACCCACGAAAGCTGTAACTGTGTCTTACGTACTTGTTTGAAATTTTCTGAACAGCAGAATTTTCCAGTAATGTTTGAGTTTTCTTCTTGTTGCTTCTGACTCAGCGAAAAAATTTTGTCAGGTTTTGATTTTATGTACTACAACCTAGTACCTGTTGAATGGACACATATGTAGACTTTTAATTGCATGAATCTCTTCTGGTTTTAAGAGTTGTCTTCTAGTAATGAAGGTTTTCTGCTCCATGTTGAAAGCTGACATGCCTTTCTCATGTTGCCCAGGAGACCTGCCAGCTCCATGCTGTATCTAAAAATACAAAAATCAGGAGGCTTTACGTGAGCACTTCACTGTGATCAGAGGGGAAGGGGGATGCTCTGAGTGGAAACTGCTGCTTTCATGAAGAGTTTCCTACATTTTCTTTCAGTCAGGGTTTACAATCTCACATGCATGGGACCTCACCAGCTAGAACTGCTTAGGAACTCCTAAGTTGTCTGAAATCTTTTGGGTTTTGTTGTCTGCAGGCTCACTGAGGAGACACAGGACTACACAGCATACGTGAGTTCTTAACGAGCAGGTTTAGACAGCAGCAAATTTGAACAACAGCACAAACTTCTGTAATGTATCTTGATCGTGCTGTTTTGCTTTCTGCCAGTATGCAAAGCACAGATTGGAAGTGGTGGAAAAGAACATGGTGTTTTGGGGGCACAACACTAAGCTCTTTGGATAGCTACATTCGGAAACGCTTACTGCATATTCTGCACAGGAAATGGGGAAAAAAACAAAAACAAACAAACAAACAAAAACAAAACAAAAAAAAACCCACACCACCAAACCAAACCCACCCCCAAAACAAACAAACAAAAAACCCCAACCACCTTGTGGTAGGTAAAATGCTAAAGACCAGAGATGGCTGCAAGAGCTGCACTCAGGTGTGGGGAATATGCGAACAGCAGGATACAGACAGGCAATACATCTTCAATAGCTACCCAAATTAATCAGTCAGTCTTTTCTGCCTTGGCCCTAACACAGAAAGGCCTGTAAGGGAGGAGGTTGTGGTTTTTACCATGACTTGGGTTTATAGGGTTTTTGTTGAAACAGCTAGGTCTACAGCTAGGAAGCGAGCTTCTCCCTTTTCCAGCTCTGTGCTCTTCTGTTGCTAGAGGTCACTGTCATGAAATAGTTCTTGTGGTCTCATTACTCAGGAAATTTTCCTGCATAAAAATTCTGTTTAGTGTCAGAACAGTTGATTGCAAAGACGCTCTTAAAAACAAATGTCTGTTCATTAACTTGCCAGTGAGGTCAGAGCTATGTGGGCGACTTTGCTAGTTCCTATGCCTTTGACGATACTTTGCAACCTGTGAAAAGCAGATGCATGATGTAAGACGCGATGAAAGGTTTTCGCAGTGTGGAGGAAATCTGATTTGTATATGTACTCTGGAAATGTTCACAAGATGTTTTTAATTTATGCCAAGTTAGAAAAGTAAAGTTGGTCTAGCAAAAAGGTAGTTTCAGAACAGTTGTTCTTAGAAATTTTTAGAGTTAGGGGCCTAATTGGTAAGTATCCGTAACAGAGCCAATTTTTAAAAGGAGGAATCTCATGCATCCTATTAACTGAAAGCCTATTTAGGTATATGGGATGCTTCAAGGGCTTTAACTTTGGATCTCTGCCAGTACCACTGTGGAAAAGAGCTGCTACTTTTAAAGTTTGTTTGTATATTTCTAGAATTACCAGAGGGGAAGCAGTCTATCTCCTGGCAGCCTGCAGACTTTGGATAGGAAATAGAGCTTGAAAATGTCATCTATCCCACGGTTGCTAGGAAGTTTATGGGCATCACTTTAAAGTAATAAACATCACAGTAATCTTTCAAATTATAACTTCAGTCATTTTACTTTATTTTCTAGTTGTAATGCATGCTTTATTTCCCTCCCCCTCACTTAGTCTTGTTTCTTGATATTTTAAATTGGTAAATGGGATCAGCTGGATAATGCTGGGCCTGGTAACATGTCGTGTGTGTCCGGCAGAGTGGTTGGTGCAGGAAATGAAGGAGGTCAGTTAATGTGAGTTGTAGGAATTTATGAATTATCTGTATGATGAGATTATGAACTTAGCTAATAATGGTAGGTTTCTGTAATAGATGTTTATACTGCGTGACATTTGGTTAAGACATGAGAAGAATATAAAAACAGCACAGAAGAGATTATATAGATTAAAAATCTGGGGAATGAATGGACTTCAAATTGAGATTTCATTTAGGGATTGTCAATAAATCTCAATGTTTCTAATGAAATAATAATACAGATCAATTATCTTCTTAACTTGTACTATTTAACATGTTTTCAACCACGTGGAAGAACAGACTTACTGTTGGGTCTCAGACATTCGCTGGGAGACCAATCGCCAAAGAAGGTCAGAGGTTTTTCGGTTGCTTAAGAAGCAGAAATAAAGGATTTTGTCCTCGGAAATAGTGTCTGAAAACGACTTGAATGTTACAGAAGTTGAACATGAGTGCTTGGTGTAATCCTTGTGTATAACAGAAAGGAGAGCAGGTTCGACAGGTGCTGACTTTGCGCCGGTAACTAGGAGAAACTAGAAATAAGGCAGGGCTTCTTAACAGCAGAGGTAGATGGGAACAACATTAAGCTTTGAAACTTCTTGTTCTTGTGCCTTTAATTGTGAGCACTGCTGCAGTTTGTAGCAATGGCTGTTCCTTCTCCTGCCTCATCAGTATTGTTTATTTTTTGTTTTCCCACAATCCCTTGCAACATGTTTTCCTTTGAAACACAGAGTTAGATTTTTCTACTCATACTGGTTTTTATACAGTTTTCTCGTGCAGAGGTTTTAAAAGCTGCTGTAGAAGCAGACTGACACTGAAGTCCTCTGAATTTATCAGCAGTGCGCTGTTGGTATCAGTCACAGTTTTAAGCAGTGTTGGTGTTGAAAAAAAAACACTGAAATGGGAGTCTGTTAAGACAGCCCTTGTGAAGACAGCTGGGAAGCGTTGAAAGGACAGAAGAGTAAGGTGGATTTTTAAGGGTGAACAATGATAGAAGGAAAAGATCATCAGATAAGTCCTCAGCTAAGTGACCAAGTCCAGTAATGGGACAAGACTGAGAAGGCAGCGTCAATAGGTATGCCACAAACTGATGGCAGGAGGGGATGTCTTCAGTGTAAAAAGGTGCTAATGAATTTGTAGATCCCTCAGGCCTCCGTTAAGTACAAGGAAATCAAAGTAGATTGCAGTGCTGGCTTACAGTTCTGACCTTGAAATGGTGGATACTCTTCCTGTGCACAGTCTTGGATTTTACTCTTGGATTTTCCTGCAATGGCAGTGGTTTGATTTAAAGCAAACACCTGTGATTATTGTGTTGTACTTCAGAAAAAGTATTCTGGACTTGTAACAAGAAAGAAATCTGAATGGTGAGAAAGATGCACAGTCTGTAGTGGATACGGACTTCTGTTTGTAGTTGAATTTGAGTGACGGGGATTTAAGCTGTAAAGTTCTTGGAAATAATTGGAATCATTAAATGTGTCATTTGGATTGTAGCCTTATTACTTTGCAGAACCAGTGCTGTTCTGAGAAAGAACCCTTTTCTGCCCGAAATGAAGTCGATCCAGGGAAGTTGGAAGTTTGGCTTAAATGCATAGGTGTTGTTCTAGCATATTATTTGTCAGAATTGCTTTATTCTTTTCCTCCCAGCTCCTTTTGGGCACCTTCCTCTCTTTTGGAGCCTTCCTTCCCCTGTCAGTCTTCTTACCCATTTCCCTTTCTTTTTGCACCTGCTCACCCTTTCCAGTTCTTTGTAATATTTTTGTATGCTCTATTTATGAAAGACGATGTACAAATTGGCATATTTATTTAGACCAAAAAAAGCCAGTAAGGGGTTATGTTGATGTTTAGGTGACTCTCAGGTGCATCTGCCTCCTTCAGACTGCACGGTAATGATCAGGCAGACAGTAGAGTGCAAGATGAAATGATTCCTTCTCAGCTGTCACACTGTTATAATTAGCATTAAAAGGAAAATATTTAGCCGTTAGCTTGTTTTTCATAATGGCAATGTTGAGTGCTGGAAAAGAGCGCCCAAACTCCTTGAAACATTAACTGAATTTTTTTTATTATAAGATTCTAAATTTTTTTTTCTTCTTCTTCCCATTTTATTCTATGTAGATGACTTGAAAATCCAAAATCTCTATTCATCTATAATGTAGGATTCTTTCCATTTCATTTTATGGATTATATTTGTGGTTTTTCATTTACAGCAAAGCTACCTTTAATTATTCTGAATTTGACAGTAAATGAAAACTTCTTAAAGCTTATACCCAAAATCTGGGTAAATAAACTGTTTATGTTATTGTAAATGCCTCACGAATCTCTGAGCTATTATCTCCTTAGTAACATGATCTCTCTCCTAATAAAAAATACCAAGGTATATTATTTAACAACTTTTTAAAATACATGGCTATAAATAGCTGTATTATATAATATAGGAGCATGTTTATATAACTTCAAATAACCAGGATGCTTTTTTCCATATATAAATCTAGTTATTTTTAAAATTCTGTTTGAAAATGGGCTTTTTGCACTGTAGACAACGGTTATATTTAATAGAATATATTCACTATATCAGCTTTAAATGTGTTACTACTTAAATTAAGGGAACATTTTTCAAGGTCTCTTTTTTTTTTTGAGAGAGAGAAAGAAAAAGTAAAAACAGAAGTTCCCAATTTGTCTGTAATCAAGTGTTGTCTTCAACCAACACTTTATAAACTTTAATAATATCCCCTCTTCTTTTTTTTCTTTCTAAACGTCATAATCCTAGTTTTTATGATTTTCTCTCCACATGGAAGTCTCTCCATCCACGTATAATTATTTTTGTGGCCTGTTTCTGGATCCCTTCTCTCTCTTCTATAAGTTTTAAAATAGGGTGGCCAGAACCCAAAACAGGTGAGAGTACCTTTGATTAATATACCAGCATCATAATGTCATTGTTGTGGGCTTTTTCCATCATCAGCTGTAAGCATGCTAGTATCCTCTTTGGGTTTTTGACTGTACCTATCCTTAAAGCACCTGTTTTAGTGAAGGTTTTATCTGACTTCATTACAGTTAATTTAGAGTCCTGATATTTATGTTTAAAAGAACCCATTGTGTTCTTTCATATGTTGTGGGTTATATGTCCATTGATATTTAATTATGCATGGGATTCATTCGCAGTATCTGTCCACCTTCCTTTCTGAAGTCCTTTTCACATTTCTTACAGTTCGGTTTTGTTCTGATTAGCCTGAGATATTGGGTGGTGTCTGAAAATTAGTTCAGACTTCATTATCACTTCTCATGCTTAAACAGACTTTCTTCAGGGTTTTCTGGTATAAATTCCCTATTCCTAACAAGGTCGTCTTTGGGAAAAGTACACAAAATTATACATGCCATCAATATGTGTTGTTTGCTTTTGGCAGGTAAATAACCCTGGGTAAGTTTCACTTGCTGACATTTCAGCTAGGATCAAGGATGAGTAGGAATTCTTGTCTTGCCTGATGGTTTTCTTTGATAATGATGAAACTTTGGTTTAAAACTTTTTTTTTTAAATAATGCTTTTATTTTCTCTTTTTTTTCCTTTAACTGAAGCTGATTCAACGGGTACTCACTCTCTGTACACAACGTACAAGGACTACGAAATCATGTTCCACGTTTCTACTATGTTGCCGTATACTCCAAACAACAAGCAACAGGTAACATGGACCATGCCTATTTAGAATTAATTTTTCCTCTGTCTCAAAAGTAGCTAAGCTATTGAAAATTTATGACAACTTTTATTTGTTACTAGCGAAGAAAACACTTTAAAAATCAGAAGTATCAAAAGTGAAACTGGCCATCTGTGTCAGGAAGATGAGCAAATCAGATCATTGTAGGTACATCATGTGTAGATTTTTCTCCATAGGACTGTCTTCTATTTAATTATACATTATTTACTGAAACTTTGATGTAAATATTATACAATAATGTCAGCAGCACATCTGTGTTGTATAAATAAGAGTTCATATCTTTTGTCAAAAGTGCCATAGTGGATTTCATGTGATTTTCAACCTTCTGCAGCAAAGTGCATTGCACTTTAAGGATTGCGTTCAGCAAATTGTAATATGCACAGAATCGGAGGTCCCTGTACTGACAGTGTGTGGTCCGGCACACTACACAGCACGCTACACAAGAACACATGAGACAAAATACTTTAATTTTTTTGTTACACTGAAGAGCTATGTAGGCTGACCTGCTTTGTTACTCAACTACCTGGTCTTGTTAAATACTACGCCATCTTGTTGTGTATGATGTGTATGCATTTTACTCTAGAAATGGTGTTATTTTGTGTTTCTGCAAATAAAATAGACATTTCCTTTAACAATAAAAGATAACAGCATTTTTTTTAGTTTGCTTTTGTACACTAAATGCCACACTACTTTGTAGTTTACCTTTCTCTTCTATTGTGGTCTTGGATTTACTGAAAGAAGCCTATCAGAAAGTCATTATAGCGTGTCTTAAGGGCAATAACAACTATTTGCAATTTGAAATAGAACCTACTTCTTGTTTGTAAAAATGTGTGAACTGGGGAATGTCTTCCAGCTTCCATGTATCACTGATTACTCTGATACTAGTGGGTTTTGTTGTTGTTTTTCCTCTTTGTTTAGCTTAAATTTTTCCCCAACAAGATCTTCCTGTATGTTACATGTAGAAATGAAATTGTTATGAAAATAAAAATGCCCATACCTGAAATTTATTAGATGAGTAACTAACATTCTGGTACTTGTCATATAAATCCTCAGCTGTTTCAGTTTTCAGCTTGAAGTATCATTTGGAATAAAAAAATAGAACAGTAGCAATTTATAATAATGAGAAATAAATAATTGAAAATTGTGAAAAGACTGTGTTTTAACCTATGCATCTTTTTTTTTTGTTAAAGCTTCTGAGAAAACGACATATTGGAAATGATATTGTGACAATAGTTTTCCAGGAGCCTGGAGCACAACCGTTCAGCCCAAAGAACATTCGATCCCACTTCCAGCACGTCTTTGTCATTGTAAGAGTGCACGGTCCCTGTACTGACAGCGTTTGTTACAGGTAGCTATTGCTAGTTTCACTGAAAATGTGGAATGCGAGTGGAAAGGGAGGTGTCATTCCTCTTTTAAATTCTCCATAGGGAAACATAATGAAAGATAGGGGTCAAGGAGATTTTGGGTCATGTGAATTTAGAAAGCACTTTACCAAGTAAATAGATGCATATGAGTATGTAAAAGAAACATACAGAGATACAAAATCAAGCACTTGGGAATGATTTTAAAATTCCATTCTCATTTCCTTTTTATTCTCTTCATTAAGAAGAGAAGAGGTTTTGATTCTTACGAATTCACTTTTTGTTTGGATAATCTGGGTATCTGAGCTTATGTTCCATTTTTGAAATTAAGACAGTAAAAAAGTATGACTAACCTTTCAGAAAGAAGCTAAGCTCTCTGAAATATTTTGTCTGAAATATCTTCATTTCCTATCTCATTTCAGTCCAATAAAGAAATCCCAGAGCATTATGTGGCAAAAGAAAATTTTATTGTGACCTTAAAGTCAATATGATTAAAATAGAAAATGGTAATTGATAGTAACTATAATAAAGAATTGCAAGATAAGATTCCTGCTTAGCATAATTTTTTTAACCAAATTGAAAGCATATAGAAATAATGGTTTTGAGTTACACTTCTTTTTACATTCAGTAAAACTTTTTACCTTTGTTAGGTCCTGAACTCTTAATGTAGTTTTATTTTTAAATGTTGACCGATCTCGTAAAACTGTTCTAAAGCTTCTTTATTTACAATATGAAGTGTCAGAGTAATGGTTTTAAAGTAGTTATCTTGAAAATGAGATAGCCTTGGAAATAACTTGTCTTTACTGAAATATAAACATTCACCTGAGTGTTTTGTTCAGTCAAGTGCTTATTTAGAGGAAGAGCTAAGACTGCAGTGTCTGAGATGGTGTATTCATGTTTTTCAAATAAGTATAGTAAGGTTTAAAGGCTTTTCCCTCCCCTTAAGTTTTTGGTAAAGCTCACACAGCACTTCTGGAACTGATGCTGAACTTTGTACGTGTGTTAAACTCTCCTGAAGCAGACGTGTTCGTGTTGATACTCATTTAAGGCAGCTTATTGACAAATCCTACTGCTACATAATTTACATAGACATAGCTTGTTCTTAAACTTTTAGACACTTTTTAGCTCTTACTCTATACAGAAACTGATTTTGAAGTAAAGGGAAAGTACAAAATACATCCACAACGGCTGCAGATGAGTTTTCCATTTGAATTGGGTATTACAAACACAGAGAAAGATCTGCTTTTGGTTATTATTTTAAATAATATGACTGTGTATTTTCAGTTTCTTCCTTTTAAAAGGCATGGGAAAGACTTATACTTGTTATACTGTAATAAACTTAAATATCTCCGGGTTCTATTTCTGACCTTCAGACTTCTGAATTGCTTTAAATTTTCAAGTCTTCACAACTACAAGGGCTGGAACCTTACTGGTTACTATTAGTGAATAAAATTCAAGAATTTCAGCTTTAGTGATGCTACGGGCTTAAATTTTAAGGGGAGGGTGAGCAGATAAGAAGAAAAATTATCAGTGTCAGTGTTCATTTTGATAAAGGAGACCCACCAGAGCATTAGATGTTCTGTGTACTGTCTTTAAGGTTAAAATCCTTTCTTTTTTTGTCCTCTCAGTGCAAACACTTGATGTAAATTTATAGAATCCCATTATGAAAAGTTTTTCTAGGAAGCTTTTCAAAGTAAGTTTGACCTCTTTTTCACGGAATTATCTGGAACAGTTTCATAGATTCATAACTCTAGACAAAACAGGAAGCCATATAGCAGAAAAATGTACTGGAATTTATATTAAAAACTACATAAAAGGAATAAAATCAAGCACTGTCTTGGCCAGTGATTCTCCCTCCCAACTAAGATAAACAGTATTTCAAAAGTCTGGCTTCTCTGTCAGCATCATTCACTTTTTAAAACTTCTCTAGCATATGTTAAAGATTAAATTCTTATGCCTATGATTCATGATATTGAAAACCTAATCAAACAAAACGTCACTGGTAGTGTTTCATTACATCCAGTAATTGTGTTAACGCTTAGGCTTCTGTCTCTTAACAACAGACCCTTTAGGACCACTGAAGATGATCAAGAGTCAGATGGTTGCATCATGAGCACCCCCTGTTGTATACTTTCTGATATATTTGCACACATTTGAAGGAAATATGATAGTCAATTACATCTTTCAGTATCAGTTGCCAGAAAATATAATTAGAAAAACCAAAACCAACAAAACCAAAACAAACAAATAAATCAAAAGCAGAAGATAGGGTTAAAGATTGGGTGACCTAATTTTTATTTTTGGTGTTCCTGTGTGCCCTGTGCCCGCCCCACCCCCGCAAAAAAAGCTTTACTCGTATTTCTGCAATCTCAGTTATTGATTTTATGGGGGGTGTTTCTCTGATTATGTTTAAGGATTCACATAAGTTAGAACAAAGTGTGAAAATAATACCTGCCAGTCTTCCAAATGAAACACCATATATCTTTGTATTGTGTTCAAGTTCCATCCTATTTTTCTTTATGAAACTCCATTACTGTGATATTTTGGCCAAAATTAGTTAATACTTTTTCAGATTTAGTAAACAGGCTGCCCAGGGAGGTGGTTGAGTCACCATCCCTAGAGGTGTTTAAAAGTCGTGTAGATGTGGTGCTTGGAGACATGGTTTAGTGGCAGAACTGGTAGAGTAGGGTCAATGGTTGGACTGGGTGATCTTAAAGGTCTTTTCCAACCTAAACGATTCTATGATTCTATGAAATCATATTCAAACTGTCGGAGCATTTCTTGTCACAAAACTGTTGAAGTACAGTGGTCAGTCTCTTCTGAGGACAGACTGATGATACGATGATAAGTGAATGATACTGGACTGGAATGGCAAATCTTCAGTGATGCCGAACAACTCTCATCGCTCTGTATCAAAAGAGAATTGACCAGGGAGAATAGCTAACCTTGTTGGCATCACCTAAGGCAATCTTATTGTCAGTCCATCACTTTGTACAGAAATAAGAGGAAGAGTTGAAAAAGAAAGCATCTATTAATAATATATGTCTCCAAACTTCTAAGAAATTTATTTCGAGTGTTTTTGGAGTCTGCTTCTATTCACTAGCATGCAGTATCAGCTGGTGCAATTTTCAATCCAGAAATCTAAAACATAATCAGTAGTGTGACGTATATATGCATTCAGTCACCAGAAGATGATTCTCAAAGTGAAACTGGCCTTGTGAGATGACTTTATTGTCTTTATCTTTTCAATGTGTCCATTTTATCTATATTTCTAGTATTGATCTTACATTTTGCATTGCTTTCAGATGAGCCTTTCAGCTTTTGGTGGCTAAATTATAAGCTAGCCTTCGTAATAGTGTGTATTAGAAATTTTCTGTTTATAGTGAAAACAAACAAAATTCAGAACTACCATATGTGAGTGATTAGTTTATCAAAAGAGCATGATTTTACACTTGAAGCTCTCTTTAAGCCGTGGTACTGAGGATGAATCAAAAATGCTTAGATGCAAAAATAAGCGGCCTTCTGTTTATATGGTAAGGGGGACATAATCTCCACACTGGCAAGATTAAAGTGTAAATATAGGCATATTGCTGAGAAAAGGAGAGAAAAATTGAGGGCTTAAGGAAAAAAGGAAATGTATTTTCCGTATTCAGAAACTGCAGAATTTGCATACAGTGAAACACTCTGCTTCCTTCTTACTCTTTTATTTCTTTTAGTGTTGCTGTGACAAGATCCAGAGATGTACCATCCTTTGGACCACCTATTCCAAAAGGTGTCACGTTTCCTAAATCAAATGTGTTCAGGGACTTCTTATTAGCCAAAGTCATTAATGCAGAGAATGCTGCTCATAAATCAGAAAAGTTTCGTGCAATGGCCACCAGGACCCGTCAAGAGTACTTGAAAGACTTGGCAGAGAAGAATGTCACCAACACACCTATTGACCCTTCTGGCAAGTTCCCCTTCATCTCGCTTGCTTCAAAAAAGAAAGAAAAGTCCAAGCCTTATCCAGGAGCAGAGATCTATAGTTCTGGTGCTATTGTATGGAGTGTCCATGCAAAAGACTACAGCAAGGGTATGGAAATAGACTGTCTCCTAGGCATCTCTAATGAGTTTGTAGTCCTCATTGAACAGGACACAAAAAGCGTGGTGTTCAATTGCTCCTGTCGAGATGTGATAGGGTGGACTTCAACGGACACAAATATCAAAATATTCTATGAGAGAGGTGAATGTGTTTCTTTGGAGAGCTTCATCAGCAACATTGATGATATCAAAGAGATCGTCAAAAGGCTGGAGGTTAGAATGTGTTGTCTTGTTTGGTTCCCCTTCTTTGCTTTCTCCTCTCGTCTCGCCACCAAGTAAGGCTTCAATTTAAGTAACATTTGGGATCCATAAAACTGTTCTAATTGTTTATCAGGAAATCTGTAAGGACTTTCCTGCTTTTAGTTGTCAAAATCCAATATTGCTTTCACTTTTATCAGATATCAGCTAACCTCAGCTGGTTGTGTGTGCGTCAAAAATGTCTCAATATATTTTAAAAAAAAAAAAAAGGCAAAAGCAGGGCCTTCAGATGCATAAATTGCTTCTACATAATAAGTACAGAAGTGTCGCCTTATTTCTTTTCCTTGTTTTCCTTCTCTTTATCTGTTTTATAGGCTTGTTGTATCTTGTTTCAAATGAAGCTGTAATGTCTTTGAGACCGACTTATTATGTTGCCAGCAGGGTGCAGTCCCAATCCATATTGCAACCTTCAGATATTCTCTGAATGCGTGTGATAAACCCAGTTATGAAAGAATGTGTTGTGTTTCACTGGCTTTCCTGTAATTTCATAACTGTAGCTGTAGAATGACCAGGAAAAAAAGGAAGACCAAGCCCTAGTAAATTGCTGTTGACGGTATTCATGCTCATGGTACATAGAAGAGTTGGCATGGACCCCAGTTTACTGTGCTTAATAGCTGCATGCACCTCATTCTGACTGAAAGTAATCTTACAGTAATCTTACTCAAACAGCTAGAAATGTATAATGGTTGTTCGGTTACTAAAGCGTAAAAGATAAAGTAGAGATGCTTGTGTAACACCGATTTTTTCTATTGTGTGCTGCCATCTATCTTCTAAAATTCCTGTGGTTTCAGTAAAAATTTCAAGGCAAAACATGGGTAATCAGACTCTACTGAAAGTACTAGTTTGAGTGACAAGACCCATTTCGTTTGATTACGTACCCAGGACTGTGATATACATCCCTTGATCATGTCCCACCATTGTCTTGAGAGTTGGTTGATTGTACAAAAATGGATCCCTTAAACCTCTATTAGCACTGAAGGTCTCTCCATGCATTAAATTCTGTCTTCATTTCAATTCACAGCTTGTGACTAAGGGCTGTGAAACAGTGGAGATGACTCTGCGTAGGAACGGTCTGGGTCAGCTTGGTTTCCACGTAAACTATGAAGGCATTGTGGCAGATGTTGAGCCCTATGGCTACGCGTGGCAGGCGGGACTGCGACAAGGCAGCCGGCTAGTGGAAATCTGCAAGGTGGCTGTAGCCACTCTGAGTCACGAGCAAATGATTGATCTTCTGAGAACATCAGTAACAGTGAAAGTTGTCATTGTCCCTCCGTATGAGGACTGCACACCACGCAGGTATTGTATAATAGCTACATTTGGTCTGAAATCATATCTTGATTTTTGGGGTCGGGGGGAAAAGAAACACCACAGAATAAGTGTTAACCTCCAAAAACCACAGCATAGTTACAATAATAGTATCCAGTATTGTAAGGTGCAAGAGGAGGGCAGGAAAAACTGCCCATATTCAGGCTCCAGGCCCCACAAAATATTGACTGAATACCATAGTTTAAAATGTGTGAAGAACCTCATGTATCCTTTAAATTCCATGGAATTTAAGATGGAAATCAAACACCTTTTGGTTGACAGTTGTGTGTTTATGATGCATCAAAATTAATTGTACGTTTCCCTTCCTGCTTTCCCATTTGTTGGTAGTTTGCAGTGCCTGTGGATGTAATTCTTGAAAGCTATGAATAGACTTACATTCTTCTACTTTCACAAATAAGTAAGTCTGTAAATGATGAGAGTTTATCAAAGGTATGGATCTGGTCAGAGCAATTGCTGCAAATTGTCATTCTTCTTTACTCAGTAGTAGATCTTGCTGCATCTCTCTGGCTTCTCATCTTTGTTAAGCCCGAGGCTTGTGTCAACTGTATTATTGCTTTTATGGCTTTAAAATGTTGCTTGATCAGAAGTAAGCAGTAATAGATGCTTTCTTCTAAATTGGACATTAAGTCCGTCTGTTTTTCCTGAACTCCCACTAAAGCTTTTTATAATTTTTACTGCTCCCATCTGAACTCTCTGCAATTGTCTGTAGCATTCAGCCACATCACTAAATCTGATTCCCACATTCCTGACATCCTGTATTAATATCTTGCAAATGCTATATGATTAAAATGGAATGATCTTTAATAGACTAAATTTGCCTGCAGGCTAGCTCAAGGTTTATGCTAGATTTGCCATGAAGAAGCAAGTACAGTTATCAAAGTTTAGTGTGTTCCCTGCAGTGGGACGCTGAGAGAGCATTTTGCACTGCTGTTTTCTAATCAGGCAGTATCTTTGTAGGGGTAGATGCTAAATCTCTGTGTATTTCAGGTTGAGGCTGAACTTAAATGCATAATTATTACACTGATACGAAATGTCTCCAAGCAAAGACCTTGTACTTGCATAAAAGCAGAATCCATGTTTGGTTTTACTGTGAGCCATGTTAACCCCTATTGTAACCGGTAGCAAAACAGGAGCAGATAGAAAAGGAATTTTATTTGTCCTTTAGTTGTCAGTGGAAAATTGAATACATGTCAGGGATTAAAATGAGCAGTGGCATAAGGTCACCCATGAGGTATTTGGAAAGCTTTTGTACAGTATTTAGCAGCCCGAGCAAATGGAAAGTTCAGCTGCAATCATAGTGAAAGGATTAGAGCAGAAAAATCTGTGTGGAAAGCGCAGATCCTATTATTCCTGAACTAAATTAAGTACAGCCAAAAGCAGGCTTAGCTTTAGTGTATCCAAACCCATAGCAGGAAGAGAAATGACTGTACTTTTTGAAATACTGTACTCTGCATCAGTGAGTTTTGTTGTTGTCTTGTAGTGAGGAAATGTTCATGGTGGGTTATTGCCTAGTTATAAAATTTCATAAAGCAACTCTTTATTCTGCTTGCTGTATCCAAAATCATTAAGGTTTAGGAACTGTGTCTTGAATTTGTAGCTATTCTACATATATTACTAGAGACTTGACTTAAATCTTTGCACAAAGCAATTTCTCTTTTGGCAATCGGTTTTCTGAAATTGGAGTCCTTTCGTTGTGTCCTCTGGAGGTCATTTAGTATTTCAGTAACTTCTACAGACCGTAACTAAAATGAAGATCAGTTCTGCTTGGTATAGTACATTCATATGAGAAGCAGTTCCTATCCTAATAAATTGGTTGGCATGAAGCTGGAGGAAGAGCAGGGTTGCAGTTAGATAAGATGGCACATCTGCCAACAGGCACATGTACAAGGTCAGCAGCAGATACAAAAATATATCCAAATACCTTGATTCACAAGCTAATGCCCTACACAGAAGCAGGCCTTGTTATGGTTACATCTCTACTAAAAGATGGTAATTAAAACATGGCCACTGAACTCATTTAGTGGACTGATTGCTGACCTTGAAGTTAAGGACACGGCAGCAAGAGGAAATTGTGTATTTTTGCTTCTTAAACTGTAACTATGTCTGCAAAAAAAAGAGAAACCCAAACTATTAAAGTATGTAATCACTAAGGACAGAATAAGAGTGACGTAAAATATGAAGAGAAAAGAAAAAGGTCTCAAGATTTTAGTTGAATTGTGAGTGGACTTTGAAAACGAATCTCCTGATCATCCCCATCTATCATGGAGTGGTTCACATCACAGAGTGGCCTGGGAGCACGCAGACATTTCCTTTCAGATGAAGCTGAACTACAAGTCCTTCAAAAGGACACCTCGTGCCTTCCAACTGCTGATTTAATTTGCAGGTCAGGACTAGAGGGTAGGCCAGAGTAAAACCACACAACGTGTGTATTGTGGACAGCAAGACCTCAGCACCAACTGTTTCACTTTGCCTACTCCTATTAGACTGCACAACTTGCTAGCGTCAGCATAGCAAGATAACAAGTTACATGTTTTGTTTTGTATTGTAAGCTGAGAAGAGAGATTGATATTTCTCAGTACTAATGGTGTCATCACGTAGAGGAAGAGTTAGCAGTAGAAGATTTTGCACTGATTATTTTTCCTTCCCATTAGGTTATGATGTGTGTAGATAAAGTAATCACACACACACAAAAAAAAAAAATAAATCACTTAAATAGAGGTATATACATTTGTCAAGACAAATACCAAAATTATCCTCGCCAAAGCTGAAGGTCACATCTACTCTCCAAATCTCTGATTTTAAATGTATGCAGAAGTTTGCCCTGCATCTTATGTGGACTGCATTAGCTTATGACCTGTTTGACTCCCAATTTTTATGCTGTCCTGTGCCTGTACATCCTCAGGAAGCAAAGGGCATCTTTCGGTCTTGGCATCTACATTTTTTAGCGAAAGTTTTGTTTTCATAGTGTGCAAATTTGTCAACTGAGGTACTCCAAAGCCAAAGATGTTTGAAAAATGAATTGTAATGCATTATTTTGTGGGAATCTTGTCTTTTAATGGATGTCTGTGCATCATAAAGATTTATCTCAAAAAGAACAAACGTTTCAGGTCTTATTTGTCGAGGTGCAGGTAAGTACTAAAACCCATGACGTCTCTAAATTAGGAAGGGGAGATACCCTTCTAGCAGATTTTTTTTACCTTTTGTAACCCAGTAATCAGATGAAGAGTACCAAAATTTGTTAAATACTTGTTTCTAAAAAGCAAAATCTTGCATTTACTGTTTCATAGAATTGATTCAGCTTCTGTCTTCAGATTTCTATCCTTGTGAACAGGATATATTTATTTTATTTTTTACAGCAGCTTGTTAAATTCCTTCATTTCCAGGAGTTCTTCAGAAAACTATCGTATGCCAGTGATGGAATACAAAGTGAATGAAGGAATGTCATATGAATTCAAATTTCCCTTCAGAAATAATAACAAATGGCAGCGAAATGCAAGCAAAGGACAGGGACCTCATGTGGCTCAGGTACCATCCCAAATACAAAGTCCAGTAACATCTAGGATTGGCTCTGGGAAAGGAGAAGGGAAAATGCCACCCCCAGAACGAGCAGCCAACATCCCACGAAGCATCTCTAGTGATGGGCGTCCATTGGAGAGCCGAAGGTACGTATCTTCTTCACAAATGGCTTCTCATTGCTGCTCAGAATCTTGTCTGGAAAAAAGCGCAATAGATATATCTAAGTATCTGAAGACTGCTTTTAGTCTTGGTTTGAATTAGTCAAAACGCAACATGAGTATAAGCGAAACGTGAGCCAAAAGGAAATACCTTTCCTGGCATGATGAACCACAAAAGTGTTACGGGATTGTTAGGCTATGTTTCCATGTGTTGGATGGTATTCTAAAACTGCTGTATTGTTATCTAAGTTTTAAATGAGTTACAATTGAAGTTTTAGATCTAAGTGTTCCTAACTTCTGCATTTTGAAGAAGTAAATAAAAATTTTAGCTTGTTTATAGACTTGGTGGAATTACCTAAAGCTCTCAAGGCAGAAATAGCATCTAACAGGGTGTTTAGCAAGAGATTTGACCAGCACAGAAAGCAAATTTATCTGATTTGGGAGTTTTTGAACATTATAGGCTAGAGAAGAGATTGTTTTAAGTTTGCATTTCTCCAGGGTGGTGTGTTGGGTTTTTTTTGTCTTTTTTAAACAAGAAAGCGGTTGTTGTTAAGATAAAGTTATCAGGCACATCCTGTTACAGTATTTTCATTATTTAATGGAAAAAGACGTATTTGATAGTATTCAAATGAACTGTCATTGTTTTGATTATCTAAACAAATCTGTCACTGTCTCTGCATTTACAAAGAGATTTTACAAAGCTCGTAGCTTGTATTTCTTTTTTTGAACAGTTCCTTAAAAAAAAAAAAAAAGCTGTAGACAGATTCTAATAGTGCTTTATGTTGCTGAAAAATATAAAGCAGTGGAAATAAGATGTATATTGTAGAAAATTTAGAGAGTTCTAATGAATTAACTTAAAGCATTTTTCGCATCCTGAACAACTGGGGTTAAAAAAAAAATAAAATGTTCAAAGATGGTACAGCCAAGACCAAGAAACTACCAAGGTGAAACTGAAACTTCTGTGTAGGACACCTTGTTAAGAAATTATATTTGGTAAGGACTTAATTTTCTTACTTTCTTTTTCATTAGACACTATCGTACTTCTGCACTCAAACTGCGTGCCCACCCAGTGGTAGCTTTATGTAAGTTCATTAGATGTATACTTAAAGCTCCCCATCAGTGTGAGTTGCAAAAGAAAATTTGCAACACTGAAAGCACTAATAAGTCACGGACAACGTGATAAGATTGTGAAAAAGGTTGCAGAAGCCAGTGAGGCATCGGACTCAGCTTCCTAGTGGTGTCTTTGGACCAACTTAAAAATTGCATAGCTTCAGGCCGTATCTGCCTGTTACAGCTGAAGACAAGGCAGATGATGAATTTGAAGGAATAGGAGTTGGGGTGTTGGGTTTTCTTGCTCTCTCCAGTGCTGTAGAATCTCACTCTGTAATTATGGAAGGCATAGTAATACCTGGGCAAAGTTTAAGGCAGTGGCAGAAGATCAGATTCACTTTAGTTACTGTTTTTTTTCAGACACCTCAGTCTCGTCATGGTGTTAACCAAAGAGTTTTGTCTAGAGTCTCGAGTTGGCTGTTTCACAACTCATGCCAAGGAGAGCGAGCCTTTGGCTGAGCTGAGAGACGGGGTATTATTAACTGTGTTTTTCTTGTGCATAAAATCCCATGTGGGCAACTTCGCACACCTAAAGCATCCAAGATTCATCCAGTCACTGAATGGTTCTAGAGGGGGGTTATGGCCTAACAGTGTTTGCAAAGTGAAAATTACATTTCCATACACTCAGTATTTGTTTTGAAAAAGTGAAACTTTTGCTTTCCATTTCCTTCGTTTTCAAGACACGTAGCTGGGGTTTTTCTCCTCTAGACAGTCTTTTAAGTAGTATTATTATTATTATTCAAAAAGGGTTCTATTGGATTTTTTTAATCCTTAAAAGTATGTTATCAAAGTAGCTTTTACGTTTGGCCAGGAATGTTTTTGGATGCCTGAAAAATGTCTTCTCGCTTATCTTTCTGGTCTGCTAAACATGTTATTCTTGGCTGGATCAAGTTTAAATATAACAGCAGCTGCATAAGGTTTATGTGTTTCCAGTTGAAGTGAAGAAAAATGCATTTTTGTCATTTTAAAGGAATACTGGAGGAAAAAAAAGCAGTAAGCTCACTCTACAACTCATTTGTCTTTTCTCTGCGTGATAAAGCTTTGCTTTTGGGGAAGCTCAGATACTTCTGTTCTTATTTGTAAAATCTCTAAAGTCAACAGATTAGATTTTCATAGCCCTCTGAACTACTGTCTCATTTAATTTTTTACCACCAACTTTCATACTGTCCGTAGTGTAAAGATGACCTATGAGGAGGTGCTGGAACTTGTGCGTGTTTCTGGGTGCAGGTAGCAGCGATGGTGCTCTGCTGGGCTTTGCTCCCTACAATTTGCTCTTTGCTCAGCTCTCAGTTGGCTGGAGAAATGGAGGACCAAGGGTAACCTGGTAATATCGGTACTGGGATCTGTGCTGGTGGACCTTGTGGTCCAAAAAGGGCCCTCTAATTAATGTGATTATAAACATGACCCCACCGTATACAAAATGGCTATTTCACTCTCTGTCTCTGCAGTATTTATGTTCTATAGAGCAATTTTAAGGGCTTTTAGGAAAAAGCACCTGTCATTATGGCTCATTAGCAAAACAGTACGGGTATCCTAGATTTCCTTACTACCATTAGAGCTTCAGTTTTGAAAACAGGGTACTGCCTAAGTGTGGTGGGGCTGGAAACTTTCCTATGAAGATCAGCATCAGTAAGTCATTTCAGTACTAAACTATAGCTGTCACCTCAATTTTGATCTTTGGTTGTGGTCTAGATAGCACCAGCTATCACTTGTGTTCCTGCAGTGCTGAGCTGCTATTTGACTGATCTTAATACTTAGTTGTTTGAGACTGGAGCTGGCATTTATCCCTCTGTGCTCCTGCCTTTTGACTGCACCTTCTTTGTTTATGGAGCCAGGCTCAGTGACAGTAATGGCAGATCTCATCTGCCGCTAAGAAACAGTGATCTATGGTTTGTGATCTATGTTTTAAGGGACGTGGCAGCTGAGAAACCCATAATAAATTGATCCATGTGGCTCTTTGAGCTCTGAATCTGAGCTGATTTTTGGAACTAGCGCTGGTAGCAGTCGCCAAGGCCTGCAGAAGGTCGGTAGCTCCAGTGGGTGGGATTTCAAAGAATGAAATAGAGGCGTTATAATATTTCTGATGTATCAGACCTAACATGGTACTTGTTTTAATGATAACATATCAGCAATAAATCCATGACTTACATTAAGTATTTAGAAAAAAACCCTGAAGATTTAAGGGATTTAATTTAAACAAAAGCCACTTAACAGACAAGTGTTTCCCTCTTTGAGTACAAAGTGCTCTCAGAGTACAGGTGTAACTCTGAATTACCTACTAGTGATATTTGACTGATGATCACTCTATATAGCTAAAGTCTCTAAATATGCATACTGAGTGAAATAAGTTTATTTTTTACCCTTGTTGATATTTTCACTTTAGTCCGTTTAACTACATTGTAAATAAATAAAAGCTGCATTACCAGTCCTGAGAACAGGAGGATTTCGCTTCATATACATAAGAACATCTTGTCTCCCTATGGAGACTGGTGGTGTAGGTGGGCGAGTAGCTTGCTTGACAGTCTCTGATTCTGAGAAGGCAGACAGATGCCCAGTGCTGCGCCTAACCAGCAGAGTACTTCAGTTTGCCTTTATTGGTTTGTCTTCATGTATCCAACTCACTAGCTTATACTTAAATTCTCCCTGTTCCTCATAGTATTCTGGGTCCTTGAATGTATTCATGATTGATGTGCATATCTGTATACAGAAAAAATAACGCAAAACTTTATAAATCCTAAAATAAATCTCTAATGTTACTGCAACATTAAGACTGAAAAATCTAATAATATAAATGCAATAAATTCCAAGTTATGGCTTCTTTCACAACATTAATTAGTCCACACGGGACACTATATAGCCTGTAATCCAGGATAAATGTCAGAGTGATACATAAAACACATATATGTGAAGTACACCAGAGCTAATGTTATTGGAGAAGGTGTAATTTTAGAGCTTACTATTATTTTTTTTCCCCTCCCAATTTTCAGTTTTTATTTTGTACGCTTGGTTTCCAGGCTTTATTAAGAAAAAAAATGTGCAGGGAAAGGAGATGAGATAGTGTTAGATGATAATCTCTTCTTAATTAACTTACCGTAAACTGGAACCAGTCTTAACTAAAACTTGACTGAACGAACATTTGAGAAGTGTGAAAACCAGTGATCAAAGCATGCTGCTGGACTTGTGCACTTCAGTGTGCAGTTTAGTACTGTTCTGGATGGAAGCTCAAGGCTCTTAACTAGAAAATTTCTCAGCATAGTTAGTATTTTAAACCAAATGGAAAGCTGAATTACGGCTTGACCAGAGTCAAGTACTGGCTGTAAAATTCCACACTGTGGAAGTGTGAGAACAATATTCATTACAACTGGTTTTAAGTCTTATTGAGGACTTTGGAGCACAGTCTTGCCCTAAAACTTCATGCTTCTTTGAATGATTCCTGTGTGTAGTCAGTGACAGTAACTGTGCCAGCAGTAGTTTATAGGTTAATTCCTGCACATAGATTCTGGTTTAAACTGTTCCCATAATACACAAAAATGGGAACCTGCTGCTGCCTAGCTTGGATCAGTGACCTTTTTCCTAATATAAACAAGCAGGTGTCTGTCCTCATCTTGCCACCTGTGTAAAGTGAGCATTGTAGCACACGCATTGCCTGCCTCACAGGGTTTGAGGATTTCTTAAAGTTTTTATAACGCTTGTCAAATTAAAACACGTCCTAACATGAGACTATGTATTACGCATTTCCTACCAGCACCAGGACCTAGAGCTGGATGTAGCAGTGGAAAATCAAAGGTTTATTGGTACACCTGGTTGTATGGCCGAACTCTTGTGTTCCAAAACCATCTGAGAAGAGCCATGCTGTGTCGTGTCAAGAGTTGATCGCTCTTGTTTGACAGTGACCATGAGCAGGGAGCAGGGAAGAGCGTAAGAAGTGCTTATAAAGACTCCTTACCAGGTCTGACAGTCTCCTGGCTGTCTGTCTGATGGCCTGGCACCAGATGCACCTGTACCACTGCGTTCAACAGCTGTGGATGGTTGCTCT
Source organism: Burhinus bistriatus (assembly GCA_013397275.1). NCBI lineage: Eukaryota > Metazoa > Chordata > Aves > Charadriiformes > Burhinidae > Burhinus > Burhinus bistriatus. Next base: position 1,057,345 of record VYXH01010341.1, read on the forward strand.
TCATCCAGGTGCCTGCTAATTGGCCTCTTGATAGTTCCAGGTCTCCTAATTGTTCTTTTGTCATAAGGAATATTGAATAATCATTGTTTGCTTGATCCAATATAATTCATGTTTGGATGGATTAAAGCAGATACGATAAAATTGTCTATAATCTGTGGAGCCATATAGCCTATTCAGTGTTTCTTCATACGGAAGCCATTTTGTACCTCTGGTTGCCCCATTGCCTGCCTCTATATGTTTTCTTGTTATAATACGTGTTTTCTGAAATGCTTAAATGATGAAATTGAAAAAGAATACTTGAGAAGGTATACAGTGTGGTGTGAGAAGGTACAATCTGACAGCATAACTGCGTTTTCTCTTTCATTCGCTATACCCTTCCCCAAAACTGGTGATGTTCTTTTTTCCTTTTTGAATGGTTTGGTTTCCTTTTTAACATGAGAGCATTGAGTCAGTGTTTTCAAAGAACTGTCACTTCTTGTGGTATTATTAGGACTGCAAAAATCAAACACGTGGAAGGTAAGCATGCCAGAATTAAGATTTGCTGTGCAATTTTATTCAGAACTCTTGTGTAACTGTATTTTCGGATACTTCCTTTGATTAAATTACAAGAATTTCTTTTAACAGAGTACATCTGCCTCATTCAGTTCACACAGTGGATGCAGCTCATTAAAAAAGAGCTATTTAATATTTTAGTTTCCTCTTCATTACTCCATCCCTTATTTACTGGATGGTATTCAAATCCTGCTGTAAAGATGCAATTATTATTTCCTCTCTAAGCTTTACAGTGGCGCCCATTACTATAGTTTCTGAATGCTTCACGGGTATTAATTAAACTTAATTTTCAAAACTCTTGTGTGAGAAGAGATGTCTTTGGCCCTCTTCAGATTAAGAACAAAGGTAGTGAGAGAAATTATGTTCTAATCATTTGCTGTGTCTTACTTTGGACATCTCGTATTTGGAAGTGTGCCCAGCATTGTTAATATTTTATATATTCAAATTACAGTTTCAGTTGGCTTCGGCTGCTTTGGTAAGTTTTCAGCTCAGAAGTAAATCAGGCCTTGGAATCAAATAAGGCCTTTAAGAAACTTGCAATTAGTGACAATGAACAAAAAATTTTCTTTAGCATATATGCCAGTGGTCATGTGGGAGTGCTGCAGCAAGTGCAAGATAAGAATTCATTTGGCTAGGTCAGGACTGAAACATCTTGACTATAAGGCCATCCTTCCTCTTCTGCCAACTTGCGCCTCCTTCGCTTCCGAGCTGTGCAGCTCTTGCAGGAGACGTAGCACAAAATAAAACTGCATGGGGCAGAGGTCCTAAGGGAGAAGGCACCTGGGTATGATCATGTAACTAAAGACTGCCTTAGGCCATAGGCACAAAGTGTGCCAGACTGACGTCTTTCTTATGATGTGTATATTGCATACCTATGCATACTGAAGACGTGGGGAAAATTACAGCTAATGATATGGAAATTAATTTATTAAGAGCAAGATGGATGCTTTCGATGTCCGTATTGTCATACTAAACAAAACAAAAAAAAAGTACGCCCATCCCACTCACTGCCTTCACAAAAGATTACTTTCTTCCCATACTTGGCAAGACTCAACCAGTCCTTTCAGGATGAACTAGATCTGTTAGAACTAAATCATGCATGGTATAATACCAGTTCAATTGTCTGCAGTGTAATTGTATCTGTTTAATGCGATGGACGCTTGGCCTATTTTTAAATTCAATTATGGGACACATGCACTTAACCATTTTGGAATTTCTTCTTAAAGCTGTCTTTTGAAATAGATAATAGCTTGTTTTAGTTTGGTTTTTAATTATAAATAAAAGACAAGCACAGAATATCTTAACTATAGGGCACACTGCTAACACAATACTCCCTTTGTCTTGGGAAGTACCTATCATCAATAGATTTCAAAGCAGCTCAAAAAGTCAATTCGAACTAATTTACTCTAAAGTTCTTTTGTCTTATTTATATGTTTCACATAAAATGAAGTCTCTCACTATTAAAGTTATTTAGTGCTATTGTGAGCTGTACCAACAAAATGTATTGCTGCTTTAAATAATAGGATGTCCTACCTGACTGGTTTTTCATTGTTGTTGTTCGGATCATATTTATAATACAATTTTGTTTGCCCTCGAGGTCTTTCATCTTTGTAAATTAGTTATAACTCCATGACACAGTTCTGAAATCTTGACATTCCTTCTGAACAGCACTGTCAGTTTTTGGTAAGGCATGGGAAGTAAAGAAAAGGCATAGCTGAATCTGAAGTGAAAATGCAAGCATTTTCCAACAGGAAATCGTTTTACAGAAATTATTCAAGAAGTAATTGGTTTCCTTGCCATAAATTCTAATTTAGTATTGGGAAAAAAGGTCATACTTGTAAACTGTGTATTGCTTTTCAAGTATTACTGAGTTTATATGTGTGTGCCTACATAGGTGAGTGAATGCTATTGAAAGCACGTATTTTTGTTGGCTGAACTATTTTTGTAAGAGTGCCACTGGGAAAATGAACCATTTGGCTCATGGCTCCCCAAATTTCCAACTCTTGAACCATCTTCTTTGCAATTGAATGTTTCAGAACTGTTGCTTGGTAAGTGTGAGATAAGTTAAATTCAATTTGGTAGACTAGAAAGGAATTACTGGATCTGGTATGGTACTTGTGATGGTCAGGCGTCAGATCATTCCTTTCTTGTCTGGGAAAAAGAGTTAGTCATATGCACTCTATGAAGTTCCAGATGATTAAGATGTTTGGTCCAGTCCTACTGCTCTTTCCATGTTAAGATTTTGTTTACTGCTTTTTTGCAAAGTATTGAGGGGGACAAATGCACATTTGATATATGTACACATACAGAGTCTTTGAATATATATACACATACATAAGTAACGTTAATCAGTGAATGCTTTTTTAATTTTCAAAAGACTTTTTGAACTTTAAAAGTTCTTCCAGTATTGTGATGAGAGCTGATTAAAATCTGCCACTCCTTTACAGATACAGATTAAGTGGCTAGGCTAAGGTCTTGTAAGTCCCCAGACCCAAGTTGTGTACTAAGGCAACTACCTGTGTGTTTCGCTGAAGTCAGTATGCATTTTTTAAATGTTAAAAGTTAAATTGCTATTTAACTTGTGTAAGTTATAGTATTTGTCCTAGTTAAAATGAGTAAAGGTTCGTGTTCACAGTAGGATTTAGATGTTCATGGATGGCGTAATTCAATCTCCACTTAAATCACTGCAGAAGCTCTGAAGGACTTCAGTTACCACCAAGTAGAACAAAGAACTGGCTAGCAGCAGTGAATTCAGTTGGGGTTTGGGAAACAAAATGCACACAGCAGAAAATGATCTTAAAAAGCCTTAAACTACAGAACAGGCTATACGAGTTGAGCAGTGTAAGCCTGCTGCTTCCAGCCATTCTGCCCAGGTGCATGTGTTGCAATTCTAGCCCATTTATTTGTTGTATGGTTATTTCGACAGGAGGAGGCTTCATATGACTCAGGTCTGTATTTTCAAACCAAGTTTTGATAAATTGAGATAGTTTTTATGTTAGAATGTTAAGTTTTTAGAGGGAGATTTTAAGGTATTTATAAATAGCGTTACGTTATTTTAGTCCTTGTGATTTAATGTGGACAAATTTGGTGGCATAGAGATAAGCTTGATACTCTTGGAAGAGTTTGCATAGACAACTCACTGCATTTAGTTTAAATACTAGGCAAGAGTGTGTTTTGAGATTTAGAAATGTTTTGTTCTGTTTGTTGTTTGGGTGAGGAATGTCATGCTTCATTATTCTTTACAAGCAATCTAAAAACAAATCAGGACTTGAGAAAATGGGATGCTTTCCTAGTGTATGCTGGGATTTTCTTCCCACACTTGCCTCTCTTCATTTACTCCCCTGCATTCAGCTTTTTACAGCTGACTTTTTCCATGGTTTCCAATAGATTAATAAGGAAAAAATGTCTGATCCTTCAACTGACTTGATTTCTACTGTCTCCATGATGCCATGTTTTTTGCTGTTGTGACAATTTGCATGATGTCCTTCATGCTTTGCGCTATGATACTGCTGGTCAATCTTGCTGATTTGACTGGTTCGTTTGCTCTGAACAGGTTGTCTCCAGGTTCTGATGTCTACGTCACGGTTTCATCCATTGCCTTAGCAAGATCGCAACAGTGCCGTAATTCTCCAAGCAACTTATCATCCTCCAGTGAGACTGGCTCTGGTGGGGGCACATACAGACAAAAATCTATGCCAGAAGGGTAGGCACTAGACTTTTTTTGTACTCTTTTTGGGCAGGTTTTTTGTTCTCTGTTCCATTTGTTGTAATATATATTAAACTAAAGGAGTGCTTACACAGCCTCCTGTCAGCTGTTGTTTACATGCATTAAAACATGCTTGTTTTCAAATATCACTGTCATGCTTCTTGAAAAAGTCAGTTTTAAAAATCCTTGCTTCCACCTTTTCCCTTTGCGACCTAACCTCTCCGTCTAGTCTACAACTTCTCAGGTTATGGTACAAAGGGACCTTTATGTATTTAAAAATCTTCATTAAAGGTACTGGTTTCATGTTGCGAGTTGCTTCATTTCACAGGTTTAGATTGTAAAATAAAATAAGTAATGGGTTTGGGACTTTGCAGTCTGTGCTAATAGTTGAAACAAAGTAGTGTTGAGTGCAACTAAGGTTTCAGATGTGTAGGCACAAAAGTGCTAAGTAATTTACAGCTAGCATCTTTTTCACGTATTCACGGTCATCCTGTTTTAAGGCGTGCTCTTCCAACTTTCCAGAAATCTTCAAACTCTTTGAAGTGATCCAATGTCAATGTAAGGGGCAACTTGCAGAGGAAGAAATTAAATCTGTATCATTTTCAGAGAGCACTGACAGGAGCAATAAATCAAGCATCTCCAAGTGGGGGAAAAAATAATTGGCAGCAGGAGAACTGTCTACCACATTCCAAATTACTTCCTGTAGAGAAGATAAAGGGGCAAAACTGCTGATAGTTCACACTGCAAAGCTTCCCTCTGAAGTCTTCTTGAGTACGTTGCAGGTCATTGTGTGTAATTCATTCTAGTTTGGAGCTTTTATAAAGTAGAAGTATCTTCTCTATTTTAAGAAAAAATTTATTAGTAAGATTAAATACCATTGTCAGGAACTGCTTAGCACAAGGCACTCACTGTCTTTTGCCTGTTTAGGTGCCTGTAAGGGGAAACTGCTCGGTGTCAATCTAGAGAATGCTGTTCTGAGCATGTGTTTGAACTAGTGCTGCTTCTTGCTCCAGAGCACTGAAGCTTTGTCCTCCCTGTCCTTCTCCTTGCAGCTCAGTTTGAGGTTTTCTGAAGAGGCATCTCTTCTCTGCTGCACACCTTCATGAAGGCTTTGATTCATGAGAATATCAGGCCTGTTCAGGTCATTATTTAAGTTTGTGCTTAAGTCCTACTGACATTAGGAGATTTGCTCTAAAGCCATTAAACTTGGCTGTAAGGAAACTAAATAGAAGTGTGTCCAGAGCTCTGCAACTGGAAAAAGCACTTAACCTCTTTATACGCTGCATACCTCCTGGCTCATTCATGCCAGCAGCACTTAATGTGTTGCTTTGAATTCTGAAGAGCAGCTTGTACGCCCAATACCTTGTCTGCTATTTTCCAACTATGTCATTTGCACTACAAAAAAGGTATTGCTGCCATATGTCCTTAGACCATCACAACCCTAACTGCTTGAATAGGAAGGGATTTTCAGACATGCTGGGATTTTTATTTTGAATTAGCCTCAGAGGACACCAGCACCCATTGCAACCCTTTTCCATCTTTTAATTATACACATATGTTCATTACAGCATTCTTTGGTTCAGCGGAGAGATGTGTCCTAGAAACCTTGCATATACAGTCTTTTTGGGTTTGAAGTTTTAATTTGGTGCAAGGAAACGCTGTTTAAATGGAGTAATGAAAGAAGTAATTAATACATGAACTTTGCATGTTCCTTATTGGATGCTTTTGTTTAAAAAGGAAAAATCACTTATTAAATTCCAATTATTTGACTATTATGTTCTGTACTTATAGGAAAAGCACTTTGCCTCCCATACTGTCTTTGTACACATGAATCATATTTACTCGGGACTTTGCAAACATTTTCTACCAGGCTAAATGGAAAGCGTGAAAAATGTAATTATGAAGGAAACTTACCCTTGGCTCAATAAGCCAAGTAATGTCTGTCACATTACTAAAAATCATTGCAGTTCCATGTGCATCTTCTGTTGAGATTTGTCTGAAAGACCAGATTCAGGGCAGCTCTGTAGTGGTGTTCGACGTACCAGGCAGAGCTGGTCAGCGGTTAACCCGTATATGTTGTTAAAATAAGGGAGACATATTGTAGCATTCAATTGCTAAGATGTTGGATGGGCTGGAGTAGGGGCTAAGGGGGCACCGTTTCCTGAAGGTAGTCTGCCTGCGGTGAGGCTCCAGTGTGCTCTAGGTGTGCCAGTCCCTGAGATTTCCCAGTGCAGGAAATCTCAACTGCATAATTTGCAAATACATTTCTTTCTTGTTGCATGATATGACAGATTTGGAAAGTTTGTGAAACTTAAATGACTGGAAGCATGAGTGTGAGTCCAACCTCTGTCAGACATCGGTAAGAGCAGTAACTGCTGCCTCTTCTAGATTATTGGTCCATATCCTGAGCTGGGTATAGGCAAAAACTTCACTGCCTTCAAGAATTTCCAGATTGGTCTTGTGTATGTATGTGTGTTTCGTATACTTATCCTGTGTTTACCTGAAGGTACGTATATGTAATAATGGATTGTAGAATGTATAAATTCAAAAATACTGAACTAATGAGTTTCTTCTTATGACATATATATAAAATGTATATTTAAACAATTTCACTGTTCTTTTAATCCAGATTGATTTCTCCTTCGAGTTTTTTGGGTTTATTCCTACATACCCTGCTGGGCTATATATTTAAGCAGCATAGAATATAGCGCCACCTGCATTTATTTTTCCTACTTTTAAATAGCCTGCTTTGTGTAATAAAAGGCAATCTAAAGACATTTCTTGCTGCTCAATTAGTAGGGCAGTGATTTTAATGAAATAAAATTAGAAACATGATGGTTTTATATATCTCTAATCTTGAAAAAAACATCCCATGTCATAAAATATGGCAAATACAAAATTGACTGCTTTTATACATATGACCATTATGGGATTTAGGTAAGAGGACAACGTGTAGAAAGTAAGATATTGATGCAGCACAACTTCATCACACCAAGGTTTCTTGAGGTTTGGGCTATTTCTTTTAGATACCAACTTCTAGTTATTGTCATGAAAAGATACTCTCCCCAAAATACTTTACAAGCCCTAAAGTTTGAAAATTACCTCAGATCAGTGTTTATAGAATTAATCAGCTTTTGAAATGTTGTGTTTAGACTTTTTATGCATCTGTTGAATTGGTATTGAATTCATCACATTTAATTTAGGTAATTTGATTAAGTGAAATCCTCACTAGTCTGTGAATAGAAAAGCATTACTCACTTCATACAATTTCAATTTAAATTGTTTGTATTCAGAAGGCAGATGTATCCAGGTTTTCTTCACTTTTTTTTTTTATTCATCAAACTCTGTTGGCTATACCGGGGTGGGGGGGTGTGAACAAAAGGGATGTAGGGTCATGTTTGGGTAAAATTTAGAAGGCCCAGATTTCAAAATGTGACATTTTGGAGCTGTGCTGCATGTACAGGCATGTTCCAGCTGCTCCTCTACAAGGATGGGAGGGGGATTTTGTTGTTCTGAGTCATAGAATGTTTATTTGGTGGGTTCATTTGAGTTAACAAGTACATGAACTTTCAAATGGGATAACCACATTGAGCTTGTTCTGACAGTTGGACAGATGTCTATTTTTACATTGGAGGCCGTGTGGGGCAGTTGGTAGGTAGTAGAGTAGAAAGCACAGTTCGGGTATTTTATTTTCTGTTATTACGTTAGGCACTTAGAGCTAGAAAAACTCCTTTATATAGAGAATATATTAGCTTGTAATTCTTTTGGGTGTTACTCTCTGCATGTAGAGTTCTGGGAATTTTTTTTTCCTTCAGGGTATGTCTGATCAAAAAAAACCCCCCCACCTCAGAAATGCATTATTCTTGACAAAGTCTTAATGATTAATCTGCTAATTCTGAACCTGATTATAATTCTTACAGACTTATAAGTGATTTTTATGTAATATAGAATTATAGCTTTAATTCTTACAGGCTTTTAGGCATCTAAGGCGTGTAGACTTGGGTATGGCACAGAGGCACTGTGTCTCCTTCGTCATTAGATTATTCTCGTTGAGTTTACTATATCTTTACTGAGCTTTCTGAAATCTGTCTGACTAATCTAGCATGATTTACAAAGTCCATTGAACACAGTTTTCCTTTTGCTCTGTATGCTTTCTTCTACAGCAATAGGTATACTTGTCTCGCTGCTTTCCTACAGCTGTATTTAGTTTACACTAGTCCACTCAAATTATTTTATGATCAAATAACTTAATAATATACAAAATTTATAACCCCCAGGTTTTGGGAATCCATAATTAATACAGTCAATTTTATAAACACTTACTTAAAATATTTGGCAGTGTAATACAGTCCCAAATGAATGTATGTTGTTTGTATATCTGTCTGCATCACCTAGGTATGACCTTACTAGTTTTTTGCTTAGAACCCAGAAAAGTGGCTGAGATCCATGGGATTGTCCCAGTAAAGTTTCTGATACATTGACTAGTTCAAGGTAGTGCTTTCCCGGTTAAAAGGATCCATCCTTGATGTCTTTTCCCAATAAACACACCTCATTTCCCTATGTGGCTTTTATCCAAACTTTTAAGTTTTACTCATTGTGGTCAATTTTCTGTAACCATGTAACGGTCTGGTCACCTTTCCATGTAAACATCTATGTAAATGAAAACTGATTTTATTTCTGGATGTCTTGGTCTGGTTTTTTGAATTGTATGCACTGTAACCAGATGTTCTTGATCAAAGATACTCAATAAATTTATGTGTACTGTAATATTATGCATTAAAGTTGCTAACTGGGTCCTGAGAGCTGCCACAAAAATTAAATGGAACAGCATTATAAATCCCTCAAGCAGTTGTGCTATGTCTGCCCTGTTGTTGTGACACTAGCTTCTTAAAAGTGCTCTTTTCCCCTTATGTGATATTTATGCATATTTAAAGTCATTATCTGCTTTGTTTTTTGGGGTGTTACAACAGGTTTGGAATTAGCCGTAGATCCCCTGCTTCCATTGACAGGCAGAACACGCAATCCGATACAGGTGGTAGCGGCAAATCCACACCCAGCTGGCAAAGAAGTGAGGATAGTATCGCTGACCAGATGGGTAGGTAATTAATTCTTCACAATGAGCAAGTGGTGCTAACGACAAGGTGACTTTGGTTAATACCTCTCCATGCAGAGAGAGAACCCCCTTAAACACTGGGTTTTCAGTGTCTTTGGAAGTTAACCTTGGTCATCAGGATGAATAATTAGGTCTGGAGCATATACTCACTTCTGCAGTCTGTTTCTTTGAGATCTATGCATATCACCTGAGAAAGAACTGATTTCAGTTCTTCATTTGATTCTGGGACTAAATCTACCTTAATGCTCTTACCCTAAAACACTCTGTCCTTTTAGAAGTGGTTGGGTAGACATACTTACTAATTTGTCCTGCTGTTGAGAACTTACTTGACCTCACCTGCTCTCCCGAGTGGCTTGGCTTAGTTTAATTTTTGCTTAGTTTGTCTAAAGTGTTTGTGATGCTCCCTTTCAAACAGTGCTATATTAATGCAAAATGATTGTTTGATCATTGAAGCTGTAAAAATCCCATGTACAAAATGTAAAAAATGCAATTAAAGTTTAAATAGTGAAGTAAATCTATAGCTTGGTAATCGCCTTCTACCAGTCTATACCTTTTCATTGCACTTGGCAATTAAGCTGTCAGCTGAGGGAACATATTAACTACATAAAACAGCTGGGTACTGAGAATTTGCATTGTTAAGCCTTCATTTGAAGTTTCTGCACATAGACCTTTTGTTACAGCTATGGCTTGATGTAAGTGGATACCAGTGAGATTGACACCAATGGAAATGCCCTGTCTAGAAACAGCATTGGTCCAACGTGATGGCCATGGTCAAGATTGCTAGATTGTGTTTTTTCTAACTTTGTTACCATAAATTAAACAATTCCATACTTTTTCTATTGCACGTACAGATCATCACTTTACTGCATCACAGTTTTTGTTCTATATAAATGGACTAGTGTTGAACACAGAATAAGATTCAGTGAGATCAGCAAGAGTTTGTTAAGGCAAATGCCAACCTCAGGTTGTGAAGATGTACTTTGTTCACATACCTTCACAACCTCAGTGAGCTGTGCCTTGTTGTTGAAGCCATCTGGCAGTCCTTCCCTCACAACTCCCCCCATACTTCTCTCTGAAAAGCTGTGATTATACTGATCTGCAGTTCTCATTTTGACAGAATGGTTTTTAATAGCGTATGTTTTGATACTGTTGTGATGGTAACGACACATGTAAAACTGATCTTTTGCTCAGCATTACTTTTGCAGACCAAGAGTTGCGTGTTGATGCTGGCACTGAGTGGAGCTGCCAGCATGTTCTGTTGTACAATGTCAGGTGTCACCGTATTAGCAAAATAAATAAGGCCAAAAAGAACAGGAAAAACTGTGTGGTAGAAGAGATGGCTCCGGTATTTGGAAAAGGCTGAGAAATGCATGCTGACATATAATCCCTGTATTTTATCTTGTGTATTGTCCTGCATTCATAGAGTCACAGTTGGAAGCTGCATCTTTGACTGGAGACTTTATTGCCAGTCTGGTGAATCTAGGTGGAAGTTTGGTTTTGTGCCAGATAAGCACATTTCCACTTGGGATAATCTGTCTCAAGGTAAATAAGGCATTAGGTGCAGTGAATCCACATACTCACTCCTTCCTGGCCCATTCTTAGCTACAGAAAACCTTTGTTCTTTGTGCACTGGTACTGCTTGCTACCACTTGCCAGGGGGAATCGAGTTGGTTTTTTTTTAATTTTTTTTTAATATTAAAAAAACCCTTTTTAATTTGGTTTTAAAAAAAGCTAGTAATGCTGCAAGTCAAGATGAACAAACTGTAGCTGTGTTGGGGAAAGCAGTGCTAATTACCATGCATATTGTTAAGTACTTGATGTTCATAAGCACATACTCTCCTTAAAATCAGCATTTTTAGAAGTACAGAATATTGCATAACCGCAGGAGAGAAGATACATGTAAAAAGTGACAACTCAGAGAGGTTCTTTTAAAATACTGGCCTTGGGCTCTGAGAAGGCAATTACCTACCTGAACACCCTCTAGACCTCCGTAGTTATCTCCTGGGGAAAAAATAAGCTTAACTGGCAAAGAGCACTCCTACGAGTGTCCATGTAAGATGAGCGATATGAATTCTATCCACTTCTGTCAAATTTAGTTTAATTAGTATTCCTTTTGTATATCTATGCAGTTTCCACATTCACAGCCATCAATTTTTAAGGGAATGTTGTGATTTCAGCAGATTTTTGCTATCTTTACAGTTAGAAAGTGTTTATTTAACTCACCTTAACTTTGACAAGAATTACTAGTAGTAGTTGTACTGGAGAAAATGTGTTCATTTAAGTGATGGCTGTAGACTTTTGCTGTTGTCCTGCCTTGCGTAGAATAAAATCTAAGGAAATGTGGATCTTCAGAGGTTTTTTTAATCTCTTGTCCACAGGCAACGTGCATGTAGAGATACAATGTCAATACACTGTGAAAATTAATATTCCACTGTTTTAATGCTCTGATAGAGTGCTGTTGGACAATGGCAGCATGGTACCATTCGGGTTGTTCTAACAAAAGCCAGGATTGTGGCTGCTGGTTTTTCATGAAGTCTAACTGATTTACGCCAGGCAGGAATTGGGCCCTCACTTATTCACCTGTCTTTTGTCACAATATGTATTCTTTTATTTGGAATTCATTTCGTATTAGGTATCCAAAGTTTTTGGCTCATGATAGTATTGGAATAATTGCAGTGTAAAATTAGGTTACACATTTTCTTAGGTTGTTGCACTGCATACGCTCTTCAGTACATCGTTGTGTGCTGTATTGCAGAACCAACATGCCATCTCCCAGCAGTATCAAAAGTATTGCCATCCTTCAGAGAAAGCCCCAGTGGAAGACTGATGAGACAGGATCCTGTGGTTCACTTGTCTCCAAATAAGCAGGGTCATGTAAGTTATCCTAAAAAAGGAATTATTTGATGTTTTGCTTTTGCTCCACAAGCCCTTGATACCAAAAGTGTTGTTCAAAGTTATATTTAGAGTGTCAGTTAAAAAAAAGAAAGAAAAAAATCCTCACGCCCTGTTCCTTACTAGAACATGGAGGAAACAGTAGAGCAGACCTGTTGCTTTCTGAATCCTACAGAAGCTAAGCACAGCCTACTGAAATATTTATTAGTTAATAAAGTTTTGTTGCCAGTTGAACAGCAACTTCTTGTCTGTTATCTTGTGATAAGCAGAGGATTTATAGGAGTTTGCAAAGCTATTCCTAGGCCTCACATGTGAGACTTAAAGTTTACTAATATATTTTATAATGTAACACTCAGAAAGCTGTTTCTTGGAAACAGAATAGTGATCTTGCTTTTGGTTTTGTATTTTTTTCCCACTTCCCTCATCTAGTGTAACTATTACTTCTTTTCTGTAACCTGCCTTGCACACTGTTGGAAGACTTTGTCTGAAAGGTCTGGGAATCCTGCTGAAAAAAATCTTTCATGTTTTATTTGTTTAGTGGCTAAGTGGTAAATTCTGCCTTTCTGTCTCTGCAGAGTTAGATATTCACACCTTTTGGAGACTGTCACTTCCTGATTTACATACAGAGAGATAGATAAATGCAGTAAATGTTCATAAATTTAAAATGTCTTGAAGATTATTTATGTCACTAGACTCAAAAAACCCCCACCCTTTAAACAACCCAATAAGCTATATCACTTGGGTTTATTTGCACAATCAGCTAAAATACGGAGTTATGTTGCATGATTATACTGAAAGTATTAGTTGCATTTATTTAGGTGTGAGAAAGTCTTTAACTGGTTCCTGTTATTTGCTCCTGTTTACCAGCATTCTTCTTTCAGTACAATTGGCAGTGTTGCTTTTAGGTTATTAATTCATAACAACACATCTTTCTTATTTAAAACAAACAAAAAAAGCAACCACACAACAGCAAAAAAACCCGACAACAACACACCTGTCTTCATATTCTTCAGAGCACAAACTGTTTTTTATATTTAGATTGACCTGTTTTCCATGAGATATATTTGACTGTATAATGATGTAATACATAACTCATTAGCTTGCGTGCAAAATGTAGCACTGGAATTATTAATGCTTGCATTCTTCTCATTTAGTCATTGTTAAAGTAAATCTTTATTATGTAGACAGATGGATGGGGTGGAGTGATGCAGTTCCTAATGAAGAGCAGTAACTTTAATTGCAGATAACTAGCAGTCTAGATCAACTTAATATTCCGCCTGTTGTTCTGTCAATTCTTGCTTTAGTATAATAAGAAATGTGGATGCTGAAATTTCTTGCTCTCTGTATGGATCCATTTTCTATTTTCCCTCTTTTCCAGTGAAAATAGAAACTATCTAATCTTTTATATTTGGCTGGGATCTCTGCCTGTGCCTGTTTGGTAAAGCTCCAGGGGTAGACAAATAGGAAAGATGGTTCTTAGTCTCCTTTCCATCCCTTTCCTTATTCCTGGGCCATCTGGTCCCCAAACAAGTCCATTGTCTACTGGAAAAACTGCTTCAGTTCTGACTCTATAGATGCTCAGAATGTAGATAAATTCTGTAGAGAATCCTAAAACTAAGGAATTCAGGTGGATATAAATACCCCAAAGGTAGGTGAGCTACTAAGCAATGATGAGTGTACGGCAAGAAATTCTTCCTATAATGGGATATACTACCAATGCCCACTATGGACTTGAGGGCATTCAGTTTCTTCAGACAACTGGCTGTAACCAAGGACAACAACACACAAACCAGCCAGACACTGGCATGCCCTGATGGGACAATTTCAAAGCATTGCATTAAAGCTTCCTTTCTTGCAATTTTGCCTTTTGGAAAACAATTTCAGATTAGTTAAACAGCATTTCAGTGGTCATTTGCAAAGAACACGCCTGCTGAGGAGGAAATATGCCCTAGTACAAAGGCGTAGGAAGAGCAGTGGTTATTTTGCCATGCTTTAACCTTTTGATAGGCAATTGGATTCTTAAAATAACACGTGCACTTTCTGTGGATTAGTTATGTTTCGTGTTCTAAAATGTTGGAGTCTTAAAATCAGGATGTTTTTAATTATAGTAGTTATAAACCAAGTCAAAGTCTACACAGCTCACCCAATTTCATTGGACTGGGTCGAGCAAAACTGTGCTTGAAAGAAAACAGTGTAAAGTATTTGGAACAAAATACAAACAACTTAGTCTTTCCTTGAATAGTTAAGACATGGCTTCCAAATCCATATGAAAGCTTTTTATTTGCACCCAGAACAGAGCACGTGTATTGTGTTGGAATGAAATTTTTAGACTTTATTACTCTCCTCAATGTATCTATCCAATACCTCAAGGTAGAAGAGGCCCTATTGTGCAGTGGTGACTTTTGTAATCATTTATTTCCTCCTTCTCCTCTTTATTGCCATAATTCTGGAATAGACCTACAAGTGTGGGTTTTTTTGGTTTGTTGTTTCTTCCGTAGTCTGACAGCCACTACTCCAGCCATTCCAGCAGCAATACTCTCTCCAGCAATGCCTCCAGTGCTCACAGTGATGAGAAATGGTATGACAGTGGAGAACGCACCGAATCAGAGCTGAACAGCTACAACTACCTTCAAGGGACTTCAGCAGATAGTGGCATAGATACCACTTCCTATGGACCTAGCCATGGCAGCACTGCCTCCCTGGGTGCAGCAACATCTCCCCGTACAGGGCTAACAAAGGAGAAAGTGGCACCGCTGTGGCATAGCTCCAGCGAAGTGGTCTCCATTGCAGACAGGACATTGGAAAAAGAGAGCCACATAGACCGAAAGACCGAGTCTTCGCTGAGCCTGGATATTCACAGCAAGAGTCAACCAGCCTCCAATCCTCTAACGAGGGAGAATAGTGCTTATAGTCTTAGTGATGCCGTCTCGCATACAAGGTAATTTTCACCTCTTATGAGATTGACCCCTCCACACTCCTTTTCCCATTCTCACTCTCTAGCCTATCAACAGTGAGAGTGGATGTTGAAGAGAGGTTTCTACTTACGTTAACTAGTGTTTTGAAAGATCTCACTGTGCAGAATGCTTGAAAATTAAGACCACCTTTAGTCTTCGTATCTGCTACTGCTTGTGACACTAAAGAATGTCTTTGAGAGCATATTCCATACTGCTGCTACTAAACTAACATGACACGTGTTTATAAGACATGCGTTTATAAGGAATATCTTGCATAAACTGCAGTTCATATATGCATCAGAAAGGAGATCAGTCCATTTTATTAATGCGCATAATATTTAATATGTATGTATGTTTAATACGAGGTTGTTTCTCAGTGCGTGTTTCAGATGTTTTGCCCTTTTTCCCCAGTCTTTTTGTTTAGAAACCTGCTTACAAAGACTAGAGAGCAAGTTGCCTGGGAGTGCTAGCATGTAGATTTTAGCCTCATTCTGCTTCAAACTTGTGGATATGACATATTAGTCACCTTCCCTTTCTCCCTCAGTTTTGCCACTTGTGAAATTGGCAATATCAAGGACATGTATAATGTGCTTGAACACCTCAGATGGAAGATACCCACTTTACAAGTTAATCAGAGCTGCTAGAGGCAGAAAATATTTTAGGCCGTTTTCCTAACCCATTTCCCAAGAAGTATTCAGTGCACTTTTTGAAAAATACTCATACTGTGTCATATTAGCAACAAGGAAAAAACACAGCTCTCTCAAGGAAGATGTGTGATCATCATAATTTGTCAGGCCTTGCGGAGCCTGACTGTTGCATTTTTATTCTTAAGGCACATCTGATTTGAGCGTGCAGCTAAAATACCTACAGGCTGTAAGTCTGAAGCAATTTTTGCTAATTGTTTTGAGCAAAGCTACATTTCTGCAAGGCTAGATGTTTATCAGACAGTTTAACAACTCCTCGTACAGTAGCTGCGAATAGGGGGTTGTCATAGAGACTGTAATGTAGTGAACGGTCTCTGTGTACTTTGTCATGGTAATTTTAACTTAAGTAATCTATTAATGCTGGTCCCACTCTGTTTTTCTACCTCTCTTGGTTGGCCATTTTTGGCACTAAAGTTCACATTCAGTTGGTGTAAATCCAACCCAGGTCTTTGAGACTGGTGTTTCCAGTAGCTATGCCTGCATCAAAGACTTGAGCAAGTCTGTAGAAAACACTGTGAGAGGGATTTACTTAGATTTTGGACAATGTGAGCATGTGCCCCTTTTTTTGAAGGTAAAAGTCTGTATGGTGGTTATCTACATTTTTATACCTTTTATTTTAAGACAAGCACGCTTATATGCATTTTTTTAACATTCATTAGCATTTACCACCTGCCCTGCGATACTTGTCTGAATGTAACTTGCGGTAGCATTAAATGTGAGATTCTTGTACAAGATGCTGATTGTAATAAAGTTGTCAGTAGCATTTCCATTTGGAAGGGTTTTTTCAGAAGTGACTCAAGGAAGCCTGGAAAACTTCTATGTAACTCTTGGAAGCCTTATTATAAAGGTGTGCCTAATGGGAATGTCATCTTTGTACATCTGAAGTTCTGGTTTCCTCTTCTCTGAGCACCACATAGGGTTAGTTCAGTAGAAACACTGAGAAAATTTAGTAGAAAGAAACATTTCTTCGCAGGGCAGGCACACCCTGACAGCTCTCATCTTTGTCTTCCATCGATATACTTTGCAACTTGATTGCAAGCTTAAGTCTAGGATGCTGTCTCATTATTTATTATATGATAGCACTGTGTTTCCAGACATGGTATTTTCTGTGATTGATTTGAATTAATCTTTGTGATGATACTGAAATTATTCTCTACATGTTTTCTGGGAGCTGTAACAGAAATTTCCAGGTAAAGCTTCCCTAGGCTTTATGCTAGAGAGAACAGTTGGGGTTTTTTTCCCCAGTTTCATTTAAAAATCAGATGTTAAAAGTGCAGCTCTTTGCAAAGAGGAGTAGTAGCAATTTGTAGAACGCATGGGCCGTGATACTTGAGAAATACTGCAATCTCTGCACCCACATCATTTATTTTGGTGGAGAACAAACAGACTGACTTGTGTTCCTTCTTTATTATTTCTTATTTTTGAAGACTAGGACATCTGTTTGCCTCACAATAAAGCAAAGGCACAGCCTGGGCTAGAAAGCTTTCGTTCTGTTTCTCATGGCGTCCTTGGTTGGTGGTTGCACACTGAACAGCAGTGCTGACCTGAGGAGACCCTGAGTCCAGCTGTTTGCTCCCAACTCTCCCATAGCTCTTTCTATGGAGGCGCAACAGCTTGGAGCTGGAGGCTTGTTAAAGCAGCACTTCCAAAATGTAACCACAGCTGCCTGCTTAAAGGAGGTGCAGGAGGGGAGACTAAAGGATAATTCTAAACAGGCTACTTTTCATGAGAAATGAACAGCTTAATTGGTGTGTTTCTCTATCAGTTTCTAAATTGTTATCCTTTGTTGCTTCTCACTCTTTTACCTTTTGCCTGTAAATGCCAGAATGTCTGTAACATCTTTAGAGTCGGATTTCTGAGCAAGAAGAAAAGGAATTTGGCCCTAAAAAGAACTCGGTGACAAAAGAAAAGAAAATAACCACAAATTAGAGTGTTTGTGTCTGTAGAAGACAGGAGCGATAATTAGTGTTCAGATCATTTGATGGTGCATAAAAGAACTCGTACCTGAGAATTGGTGGCAAAATGTAAATTATAGTGATTAACTTTTACAGCAGAGCTCCTGGCTGGGTTTTATTTTTCTTCTCCACCCCCATTCCCAAAGTCCTTCCTGATGATTGTGCAGATTTCTCATAGCATCCCAGGAGAATTGCATTATGTAGACCAGTAATTATACAGAATCATTATAGCTGAATGTCATTAAATGAAGCCATATGTGCTGATGGCATGAATTCCCTAGGAAAAAAATAAATAAAAAATCAAACTTTCATTTCCACCTAAACTACATGGTTTCTTATGGTCCTCTCACAAAAACTAAAAGGAAAATCATGGCTATTTCTAAACAAGTATCTTTTTCATTACTTCTAATAATTTTAAGATACTTAAAATATTCTTTAATGATTGTAGAATACTTTTATGAATGGCTTATCTGCAGTTCTTGCAAATTGTCATGTAGTATTTGAATTTTTCCTTAATTTAATCCTTGATGTCTCAATAATTGAGGTGGGAGGTGGGGACCAGCAGTGGCTGTCTCTGTGGCCCAAGACTGAGGACTGAATTTTCTCCAGATATAATCAAGCTGGTCCAGGTGTCTGTTACAGTATGAGGAATCCTCTGCATGCTTCCTGGTGTCAAAGACTCTAATAACTTCCCATCACTACCATAGTGCTCCAGCTCTGATTTAGTGTTCCTAGACTTTATCCAAAGCCTTTTGCTCTCCAAATGTGCTTTTAGTTAACAACCGTGTCTCTCTCTGTCAGCATTCTATTGGCCTTCCTGTGTTTACTTATAGGGTGAAAAGTTGCAGTTGTATCCACAGGTCTGTGCATAGTTCCTGAAGCAGAATATCCTCACAAAATACTATATTGTAAAACCACAGCTCAAAATATGCAATGCACTTTAAAGAAAAATGTATTTAAAAATGTATGCTTATTTCTTGCTTATTTGCCAGGCTGCTCTTGGCATCTATTATATGATACATATTATAATAAATATTAAAGTAATAGCACTTAAAATACATAATGTATATATACAATATATATATAATAAAATGTTATAATTAATATATACACATGCATTTTATATATAAATTTTATGTAGATCATACTGAACATCATTTTGTACCCTCTTTACCTAGTAATATTAAGGTTCAACGCTACCAGCCTGTCTAGGAGTTGTTAGTGTTTTTTATCAAGAAACGTTTTCTCACAACTAGCACTTCCTTCAGAACTACCTAATGGATTTAAGAATTCTGAAATGTGATCCGAACTTCACCTTTCCTACACTGAAGTGAAAGACTTCTCCACTTCTTGAGTGTATTTAGAAGGGGGTAAAAATGAAAAAAAAATAGCCCCATGCATTTTCTTTAACGATGTGCATCTTCCCCAAATCTTGGCGTTTCGATTTTGTGGTGGTGATGCCTCACAGATGGGCTGGTTTACTCAGCATGTGTAGGAGTTCGCTTTCAGTATTGAAAAAGAAGAGAGAAGGGGAATGAAGAGAAATTTACTGCCTCTCCCCCTAGCTCTTACTTTCCTCTGTTTTCTTGCCATAAATTATGTTTAGTTATGTCCGTTACAAAAATGAATGTTGTGATGTGCAGTACCAAATACACGGGCTTGATAGACAGGAAAATCTCTTCCTGTATTTTCCCAATCTGACATCTTTTGTATAGGCCTTTCAAATGTACAGATGGAGGGAAACAAAAAAAAATATAGTACAAAATCTGTATTATTGTCATTTGATTTGCATACATATCTGGAGATGCATCTTGCCCCTGATGTGATGGACTTGACAGCCATCCCCACGTACATTAGATGGAAGCATGGGCTGCAACAGCCAGTGCTGTTCGAGGTGGGAAGACCACAGTCCACTCAGACTCCTCATTAAATCCACAGCACTTAACTGTTGGGACTCATGGTGCTTAACTTGAGCCGTATGAAAGTGAAACTTAGTTGAAAGTCATTTTTTTTTGGACTCCATCTGTTGTCAATGGAGAGAGAGGAGAAACTTCAGAGCGTTAATTCTCCCTCTGTATCTGAGACGCTTAATTTTAGATGAGGAGAATCACCTCCTGAGGCTGTTTCTGCATTGACTATGGCAGGAGCCAGACAAGTGGCATAGATTAGATAAATGACCTTCTATAAGGCTAAATGTAGGTGAGATTATTTTCCCAGGTGGCAACATAAATATAACCTTAAATTCTTTTTCTGTTTCAGTAAGAGAGAGAGATGTGAAAATGCATGTTTTTATCAAGATATGAGAAGACTGGTGAAGAATTTTCTGTTAAGCTAAGAAAGAAAAGATTATTCAGTGACTTTATTCAGCCTTCCAGCTAATTTTTATTTCTCAGTCAGAAACTGTTCTTTACCACGGGGACATCTGTTTCGAATTCCTTCCTTGCAGTGTTGGATACAGGGATGAAAATGTGGCGAAGTTGTGTAGAGAACTGATAGAAAACTGGTCTCCAAATATAAAATGCTATTTCAGTACTAAGGCTGTAGACAAAGATTTCCTGTAGCTGTGCTTAGAAATGCCTGACCTTTTAAGGTTGTTGTAGTAAATATTGTCTTAAGCCCTAGTGCTCCTGATATTATGCAAGTTGCATCACATTTGAGTATCAGCCTAACTAAAGAGTAGCTCCCATCTAAAACCCGCCTCCGTCTTCCAACAACAACCTGCAGTTGGTCATCCCAACTCTTTTTTCTGACTAGATAAATCGTGATGTATGTTAGAGACCTGCTGAGGCTTCTCAATTTAAGAGTCTTTTTTTTGCAAATGGTAACTGCTTTTCAGGCAAAATCCAGGAAGCCCTCTTTTGAAAGATGTATGGGTTTCTTTTTTGGTTTGTTCTGGGGTCTTAAAGAGATGTTTTCTGTTGCTTAACTTCCTTCAAAATATGTTTTCTTCCACAGCCAGGAATTCCAGCAAGAAATTGGACTTGAGTTCTTTTTTGCTAATTCAGCTACAATCTCTTGTGTTACTTTTAAGCTGTCTAATGACCGTGAACCCTAGATTTCCCATTAGTGAAGAGGAATGAGGGGACAGTGGTATATTGCATCCTTAGAAGTTGCTTACAAAATTTTTCGTTACTATGTGAGATGGATTTTAATGAAACGTTGGTGGAAGGCCCTTAAAAGAACAAACTGGTTTTGCTACTCTACCCACTATTGATAAGAGTAATATCTTGTGCCTAGGGTTCTGCTTTAAAAAAAATAGTTAAACAACGTGCATATGTACACATTTGAGGCAAATTTTGTCTTTATTACGTTTTTCTCCTAGTACCATGAGCTCACGACACTCTGCCAGCCCGGTTGTTTTCACCAGTGCCAGAAGCTCACCTAAAGAAGAGCTTCATTCTGCTACTTCTCCCCAGCTCGCACCTTCTTTCTCCTCCTCTTCCTCCTCATCTGGTCCTAGAACTTTCTACCCTCGCCAGGGTGCTACTAGCAAGTATCTGATTGGATGGAAAAAGCCAGAAGGGACAATAAACTCAGTGGGGTTTATGGATTCAAGAAAGTAAGGCTGTTTTTTGATTCTCTTGTTTGGTTATTTGCTTTAATTGTAAAGAAGCATCGAGATCTCTGACATTTCTCTGTATAGAAGAGCTCAAGACTATTTAATAGAATGCTTAGTCCTCTGTAGAACTTAATCTCTAATCTAGAGTTCTGCAGTTAGGCTTAAATATTTGATAGTTAGCTAATCTCATTCCCTGTTAACTTGTAAAAGATTTTTTTTTTATCGTTTCTAGTGAGCTGTATGGATTTCAGTCCTGTTAAAGCTTATCTTTCCTTGGGACTTCTTGAAGGTGACTCAAAATGCTATTTGGGCAAATATTAGAAATCCTCTTAATGCAGAGCCTGAGTTTTCCTTAAGCCTCTCATCTACATAGTAGTACCATGCGTGCTATGCATTAGCTCTGTGGCACTCCATGTTGCCTTGTTAAGATTGTTGCCAGTATCCGGTCTAACTGGCTTAAAGCAAGCCAAGATCTCTCTGCATTAAAATATGTAACCATCTCTTTTGGAAGAGAAATTGAGAAACAACTTACTAGTGAAAATACTGTTCCTTTAAGTCTAGCGTTACTTGGAAAGCAAGTGGTTCAGAAAGACCGTTTCAAAGTAATTTATTCAACCCTTCTTGACTTTTATATCCTTAGATGATACCAATAACTGGCTGTTAAAAGGAGATGGTGAAACTTTGATAACTGCATTATAAAAAGCCAGTTAAAAGATTAAAGAAACTTAGTGATTTGCTGCTTTTGAGCTCATTGAAGACATTTATATTTTTCAGTTTTGTACATAATACACATTATTTTAATAGATTCAGTCCCTTATTGGGAAAATGTATTATGGTAACCTTTAAGTGTATTGCTAGTTGATGTTTTTAAACAAGTTTATTGCTTCAACAGGTATTCATTAAGATGAGGCTCTTGCTGTATTAGTGAAACTCCTTCCTGCCTCCATGCCCCCTACCTAGTTTTTTCCTTTGAAAATCTTGAGGGTGCTGTAATTCTTGTTTCATTCATGCCTCCTGCCCCAGGGCTTTGAGACCTGAATGTGTCTGTTCCATTTCATTTAAGACGTCACCAGAGTGATGGCAATGAAATGGCCCACCCTCGGCTGCGTGCTTCAGCAAGAGATCTACGAGCATCACCCAAACGAGCATCCAAGTCCACTGTTGAAGAAGAGCTGAAGAAATTGATAGATCTTGATAGCCCAACACCTGAATCCCAGAAGAATTTTAAGGTATGTTAAAGAGAGAGTCTGTCATCTGGCTATCTCTTGTCAGAGTTAAGTGAAATCTGAGAATACCTGAAGAGCAATGCACAGGTCCTCTTCTGATCCAAGTCATAGTTCTGTTGTTACAAAATAGAAATGTGTGAAGTTACACTTTATTAAGAATGTGATAATTGAGTTCATTGCTGCCTAGGCATATCAACTAATACAGAAAATGCTTCACAATTTGGAAAAGGATGAACGCCGTGAAGCTCAGATTTCTGTGTAAAAAATGCTGAGTGCTTTCAAAGCAATCAAAGCTGAAGCGTTCATTCATACAGAGTTTACTCACTTGGACTTTGCATTGAACTCAAGAGTTTCTCAGATAGGATCTTTTCTATTCTCACCCGTAACAGGAAAATAGAATGCAAGACATTCCCTGAATTTTCATCATGGACAGAAGGTCATCTCTTTGTCACAGACTTACCTACTCGAGAAATACATTTGGAGAACAGTTTCATTATTACAGTCACTGAAATATTACTACAGTTTTGTGTGCAAATTTAAGGAGACTACTATGCCAACTTGCAAAGAACATTTAGGACTGCTGGCTCATGGAAAATCCTTTAGTGTTGTCTTAGGCATTTGAATTGTTCTTTGATTGCATCACTAGACAGTGACTTGTTGACAGTATTGAAACTCCTTGCAAAAAGCATGCTTTTATGCCTCTCTAATCCTGTTATTACACAAGGACCAAGAATGCTCCCTAAACTTAAGCAAATATTTATACCAAATATACAGTTAGAAACATTTCCTAATGTGTTTCAAAATGTGTGTAATAACACAAAAGTGCATATATTAATTTTTTCTTGATTTCTGCAGTCTCCATGTATAGTCAATGCTTGACAGCTCAGGCTTATCACCTAGAGCCCAAATCGTTTCCACAGCAACCATGCAGAAGAGAGACCTGCAACTTCTTTCTTTACTTGTAAAAACCCGAAGTGGCTTGTTAAAACTTGTAAGTGCTAGGTTCCACGCATAGATTATTTCAGATGTTACCTTTGAGGCCAGAGGAAAAAAAAAACTTGCGAATGACAAGATATCTATTTCTTAGGTTTGTGGTAGTTCTGAGGGGAGTGGGACATGGGCGATGTGAGCATCTCCTGTTGGTTGTTTTGAGGAAGGGGATTGTTCTCATTCCAAGAAATTCCATTCTGTTTAGAGGTGACCTGAAGACTATGAAAAGTGTGTATGTTCCCAAGTTAGTCATTTTTCTGCTTTGGGGGCCAGTGAATACATGCTTACCCTGATCTTTGTTTCCTGGTGACTGTAACAAGTACGTTAACTCAGGTTACACTTTTGATGAATTTCAGCAAGTTAATAACATTCTATCACGCCAATAAATTAAATCTTTTCCATTTTAAAAGTAACTGTAATTTCTGCCCACAGCATGATTTATATTTCATCTTACAAGAAGGTTGCTTTTATGGCATAAAATTTTTCTGACAGTTTAAAGAAAAAAAAAAATAAAAAGAATGATAATGCCCTTCATTTGTTCAGCGTACAAAGACCAAAAATCATCCCCCTTCCTGTCGGTTGGCTGCCAAAGGCTTTGTTTGCTAGTAGAGTTTGTTCTAGGCTGTGATTTTGTCATGCGTCTTTTTATTATCTTCCTAGCCTTCCTTATCTCCTTACCTGCTACTTACGCATTATATCTTCTCAAACAAGTCACCCTTCTTTTTCTTTTTGCTCTGCTCTATCACTAGAAGACAATTTCCTGTGTTCCAACTCCATGAGATGTCCATAACTGTGCAACCTTTTAATCTCAACGTCTGGTTCCAGCTCCTAATTCTTTAACACTAAGTGAACTATACCACCCTCGAGTAAATGCTGCTTGACTTAGCAGCTCTTTCTTTTCCTTTGCCACTTCAGTACAAGTACTGGGAGATCTCACTGGATCATAACATGAACCTGCTGATTGAGCTTTTAGATTTCAGGGAAAAAAAAGCAGCTTGATCCTCAACGTATCATAGTGTCAACTGTGTACTGGAAGTTGTCATTTCTGTAGTGTCAACTGTATATGCAAGGTTCATACTGTGATGGACGTGTCCTGAGGGAGGATTTGATGTAATAGAAAGTTGGCATGGGACATGGCTTCTCTTTCCTTCCTTGTCTTTTGATGATAGCAGGGTTTTGGAAGTAATCTTAATTGTTTCTGATCCTTAATCATAAAACCCAAACATGCAACAGTCTTTTAATATTAAAATTTGTAATGTTTTGGCAAAAAAACCCAACATATCAGATTGTCTTCAACTGTACAGTACCAATAGACCTTCCCCCACGTTCTTCTCCCACCTTGTAGTGTTGGATTTTGATCACAGGAATAGGGTACTGCCTGTTTACCTCTTTCTGAGAAGGGAGAACTATTTTTATGTGCAAATCAGCAACTTTATAATGTTTAATCATTCTTTCTGGAAATTGTATTATCTCCTTTTTTTGTTTAAACTTCCTTCCAGAGCAAATGAGGGTGGCGAGGTCTTCCTTTCTGTTTGCCATTGCTCCATGAAAGCCTTTGGACCACATTTCAACCAAACCATAAAGAAATGTTATGTCTTAGAGATAGTTATGTTGCTACAGGTTTCATGAAAATCAGTGTCTCTGCTGAGGGGAACGGTTATGCATTCTTTGGTAGCAGCTCACTAGTACTGGCCAGAGAGTACGTAACTCCATGCTAACCACAGCATTCCTTTCTCCTATGTGGAGCGTGGAGGAAGCTGGGATGATGGTGGGGATAAGACACGAGTTCTCTTACTCATGGGACTATTTACTTAATTTTGATTCAAATCCTTCTGAAGAATCAAAGCGGCGGTGGGCGTTCCTAGTTGTTCAGTAATGTGAGATTTTTAATTAGTTGGCATTTGCTGGTGCTTTGCCTGCAGGAAGGCAGCCTCCCCCAGGCACGAGGCAGAGCTCTGGTTTATGCAGCATTCATTCAGTCTGTTTCTGTAAACATTATCTCTGCTACATGTCAGTTCTGGAATCCATGAGGGCTGCCTGAGATTTCCACTTCAGGAGAAGTTTGAAGGGTATTTAAAAAGTAGAATGTGAGATAGGCTAAAAAAGACCTATATATGTTATCTGGTTATAATCTCCCTCAAAGCAGATTGCTGTTGTTCTTTTTCGTATCCACTCTGAAAAAATACTATGTTAACACTTGCTTGCTTATGTAAAAAACAAAGTTTTAAAAAGCAACTTCAACATAGACTTCAAAAGTTTCTTTATTGATTTTTTTTTTTTCCTCATTTCTTTTTATTTGTTTTTATGAATGTATAGTCACACACTCTGTCCTGTCAGTCTCCCTTTCCCAGCACTCCTACCACAAGGCGTGCCTTGCAAAGGACTTTGTCAGATGAGAGTATTTACAGTGGTCAAAGGGACCACTTCTTCACCTCAC
The DNA here is from genome assembly GCA_013397275.1 of Burhinus bistriatus. NCBI lineage: Eukaryota > Metazoa > Chordata > Aves > Charadriiformes > Burhinidae > Burhinus > Burhinus bistriatus. The sequence continues at coordinate 1,083,433 of VYXH01010341.1, forward strand.
GGGCCTCGCTATTGGACCAAGCCATGCCAAATGATGTCCTGTTCACCAGCACGTACCCTTCTCTCCCAAAGTCACTGCCATTACGGAGACCATCATATACTTTGGGAATGAAATCACTACATGGTAAGTGTATTCCCCATTTTTCTACTTTCAAAGGCAGATCCTCTGTGAATCATGGTAAGGGAAAATGTTTGGTACAGCAATTAGTACTTCCATCTTGATTTTGCTAAAACGAGGAGAGTCAAGTCACATGCCTGAAAATACAAAATAGGATGGGAATTTTTTTTTTTCCTCACTTTAGTGGGTATGTGACTGCATGACTGGTCATGCAGTTACCTTGTGGAGGAAGTGCAAAAATTTGCCTCATTGGCTGTAAGTTTTCACCATTACTTCCAGGAGTCATCTGGACCAGTTGGACCAATGCACAAATATATGTGCCTGGTTATCCACCAGTGACAACTTCAGGTGTCAGTTCCTTTAGTGTGGGATTATGGGAACAAAATACTATTAGGCAAATAATGATATGAAAGTGGATAAATACTAGCAGACATTAGGATATACAACTACACCAGATACAGCTTTTATTGCACCAACTGATTTTAAATTCACTCCCTTACCCTATTCATTTTACAGGACTTGATTTACTTATTTTAGTCACAGATCAACAGCTAACAAGAAAAAAGTTACTTGGTAAACTGCTGTCAAGAAGGCACTCAGCTTTCCCCTGTTAGTTAACTGAAAAGTCTCAGTAGGATTATCTGATAGCTTGTGTGTTGCTGCATGTCAATGGTGAGAAAGGGAATTTTCACAGGTTCCCGCTGTACCTCATAACTAAATGTGTACTAAATGTGTTTTCCAGAAATAGAGCCAGATCTCACAGTGTAGGGATTCTACAGTGTTTTCTGAAGAAGTACATATCTGCTCTGATTTATTCATGTTTTAGTATGTTTCAAGAGGAAAATACAAGGCTATCAATAGATTCAACTCACTATAGTGGGCCCTAAGCACAGTCTGTATTTAGATACACAAGATACATTTGACAGTGAAGGCTGCTGAAGAAATGTATTTTAAATTCTTTTCATCTGTCTGTGATCACCAGGCATCAGTTTTCAGTGTTGAACCTGACATTTTCATGAGCTGTTGTTTCTGTATAACATGTTTCTTGCATAAGAGTTAGGAAACTGAGCTCTCTTCCCTTCTGTTTTTTATGTGCACTAAAATAACTTTGCAGACTTGGTTACCCTTGTAACTGGCTGGTGGATTTGGCTTCTGAGGGCTTGGGGTCAGAAGATTAATTATGCCGTCTGAGTAGAAGCGGAAAGCAATATTTGGTCTCTTTTTGTTTAGATGTCTGTATTATTCAAAAAGAAAACCACAAAGTCTTGTTTCACTGTCACGTTCTTTTCCACACCAAACCGATTACTACTAGCACTTAAGCTTTCTACGTTTGTCAACAGAACAAGATTTTCCATTGCCTACAAAATGTAGGGCCTACATGATTAAAGGACCAGCTATTTGAGTGGCACACAAGTTGTCCCACACACACACTTGCCTTTGCAGAGAGAAGGATTAAGTAGAGCTGGATATTTAATATCACAAGTATTTGTTGACTTCTGGCTCTTCAAAAGTCTTTTAATTCAAAGATCTTAATAACAAAGAACAGCCATTCCAGAACACCTTCATTTGTTTTGAAGAGGAAAACAATGAGCTAAAAATATTCTTATTTACTCATCTGTCTTAATTAATAATCCAACTCACACTTTTAAAACAGGTAATTTTTCAAATGGCTAGTTTTTTCTTCTAATTCCGTATATCTTCTCACTAATTGTAAATATTTTCATGTTAAGAACTTCCCAAATAACTGCCCTCTTTTGGGGAGATAATACAAGAATCTTCAGTGTTAATATTGAGCTGAACTTACATTTATATACAAAGTAAACACACAGAGATGGGGGGGAAAAAAAAAAATTCAAGATTTTTGAGCAAAGAAGTGAATGCAGTGTAGCGTTTCTGGTCATTGTTTCCCAAGCAGCAATATTATTTAGCTAAAGTTATTAGACAGTTATTTTAGTTATTGAAGTTATATTTTTACTATACTTAAAAAAAAAAAAAAAAAAAAGGGCAAAAATAAGCAACACAGCTAGTGGCATTTGTCTTCCAATGGGCTTGTATCCTGCCCACCACACTGTCTTTCTGTTCTCTCTGGTCCAAGTGGATTCTTCACTATACCCTTCTTTTCTGCAGCTTCCTCCCAGGTGCCCGGTCCATCTTCTCATCCCTACATCTCTGGTGTTCTAATACCACCTACAAATTTTCAAAATTTTCTTTAAGCCCTGACACAGAGGGCATGAGGAAGCCAGTTGTTTCTGCTTCTGAGCTTACACATGTGTTGACTGACGAGGCATTGCACGTTTTTTGATTGTCCAGCCAGTAAAGTGAAATAAAGTAGATTGGTTCACAATTTGGTCTTTCCCTAATTAGTGGCAATAATCCAAGTGTTTCACTTTGCTAGGCACCGGTTTGCACAAAAATTACAGGGCCTTTATATCCTTCTTTCAAGCTTGCCAGTGTTTTTTATGTAGCCATGTACCAGCTTACGGGTGGGCATAGGTAGTATTTTTCAGTAAAGATCAAGAGGTTTCACTAAACTGCTGAAGAGATGTGCAATGCTTTGGAAGTCATTTTAAGGGTTTTCTTGTTCTGATTCATCTTGGTAGGCCCTAAGTCTGCTCCCACTGATTTATGAGATTGTAAAGAGAGGAGGAAAAAAACTCTACGTTTTTGTATTTTCACAGGAGCAAATAGGTGCCAGGAAGCATAGAAGCTGCAGAGCCCTCCAAAGCATCTTCAGCTTGTGCAGAGGCAGGAATCGTTGGGTAGGAGAGTACTGCGCCCAGTGCTGGGGGGAGGAGAGATTAGCTTTTGATGTGCTAAGCTGCAAAGATTCAGGCAGGTTAGAAAGGAGCTGAATGTCCTTGTGAGCAGCAGTGCTTCAGAAAGCTGGCTTGTAACATGCTGTATCTGGTCAACTACAGTTGATGAAACATTCTACTGAGTTCTGGTTCCAAAAGTGCTATCCCAGAAAAATTAAAAATAGGGATGCATTAGTATTAAGAAAGGAATTTGGGTTGGTTGGTTGTTGGTTTTGTTTTGGTTTTTTTTAATGGAGTTTACAATTTGTTCTGCATTACTCTAGGAGAGTTTTCTGCCTCAGACAGCTCCCTCACAGATATCCAGGAGCAAAGACGGCAGCCCATGCCAGACCCTGGTCTTATGCCATTGCCTGATTCTGCCTCTGATCTGGACTGGTCAAACTTGGTAGATGCTGCCAAAGCCTTTGAAGGTAAGTTTTCAGAATATAATACTTAGAAAGCTGCTTCGTTAGGGAGTGGGGTTTTGGGGGTTTTTTAATAATGACTTTTGCTTTTGTTGTTGTTACTGTTTCTACTTAGTCTGAACCTTAAGCTCATTTAAAATAGCAACTCAAGCCTTAACAGCATAAAAACTTTGTATGTAATACTCAGATACCATTTCGTTGTACTGGAATCCCTCTGTGCTACGGTTTTGCCAAATCTCTGTGAAACTGGCTACTTTTTATTTCATGCAGAGCAGTTGCAGATACCACAGCTAGGGTGGAAAGACATCTGGCACAAAAGTGCAAAAGTGAAGTCAAATAGCAGGGGAAATGCATATGAGCACACTAATGATTGTTTGCCTGCTGCACTAGCAAGAAGTTTCTGTAGTGCAGCTGAAGTGCGCTGCCAAGGTGATTTGGGAAATATGCCTTGTTGGTATACACTTTTGCATTGCCATTCTTCCCTTTGCATACTCTGAATACATAGACTTGCACGTGAGTGTCGTTTCATCCTATGGCACTTTCCATCTCCTTGACACTTAGTAAACTGAAAAGAACTGTAAGCTGCCTAGATGTATTTCACTTTAAAATTAAATACACTTCAGCCCAAAGGGAGTTTACCTTACAGCTATTATAATCTGATGGAAAAGTCTTCTAGGTGCATTAAACAGAAGTGCCTTTTCCTAATCTCTGCATAAATGCTGTCCCACCTTCGTGAAACTGTTTTTGCTGATCCTGAATCTTTTAAACATTATTCTGCGTGGCTGGACAAAGTTGCTTTCTTGGCTGTTCTCGGGTAGTGGCCATATACATCATTAAGACAGTGCCTATCTAAGCTGGTGTTCAAGGTGTACGCGTGTGCTCTGCTCTATTGCCATAGGACTTGTAGGATCAGCACGTGTCATATTTCCAGTGTTGGGAAAGAGTATTCAAAGTAAGCCTTAGTCCTCAAGAGGAGATGAATTTGTAGTGATGTTTTTTTCACCACCACATAGGGATGAAACCCAGGTTTTAATGCGTTTCACTGTGGGTGGCAATTTCTGTTTAAAAGATCCCCTTTTTTTGTTTAGATTTATGGGACTGTCCTCACTAACCTGAATCCCTCACTTTTGTAGGCCCCAAACTCACTTGGGTTTCTCTTTAGAAGTGTGAACAGAGCCAGTGTGGTGAAAGTAACAAACTTGACAGCTCAGATGAAGAAAAGCTGGGGTAATGTGTTGGGCTGGCACCTTCATCTCACCACTGTAAAAATGTATTCAGATTTGACTTGGAGAGGGAACAGCTGTCGGATGTCAATATAATCCCAGTCTCTAGTGTCTGCCAGGTGCCAGTAGGGATTGACAAGTACCAAGCAGCCTAAATTCTGATTTGTGATCCTGGACACCTCTGTTCTCCGTCGTTGGTTGGTGTCTTCAGCACAAGCCCCCAGAGTTACAAATAGTGATATCTGCAACCAGGTGAAACAAAAGCTGCCTGGATCCCTGAGCTACACCAACTTTCAGTATTTTCATTCAAAGGAGAAAAAAAAAAAAAAAAAGGCAGGAAAAATTCCATCAAATACCAAGGCGTGTTAATTTTAGCCTTGTTGAAAGCACAGAAAAAAATTTACCAAGCAGAAAAGGACCATACTGTTCTATTTCCAGCAAGACACCAGCAACTGCTGAGGGAGAGTTTATTAAACTAAAAAGTGTTTATGTTACTGTTTGTGCTGGGAAACTCCAGAGGTAAGGGCAGTTGGTAGTTTACAGTCACAACACATGATAGTGATTTAGAGATGTGTTAAAACATCTGAGCAGTTACAGGACAAAAAAGTATAGACACAAGGCAGCAAAGAGGTTTCATGTTTCAATCTGAAAAGGTTTTCTAAGGCATAAGGAAAAAATTTTCGGTACTGAAAAATTACATTGGTCATTTTACTTTCCACATGTAAATTGTGTGCAGTGAGCTTTTCTTTCCTCAAGATAAAGGGATCCTTCATGGAGTGAAGGAAGCTAAATACAGTTACTGAGTTATTGAGTAGTGTCATGCAGTTGTACCCAGGAAGCTCTGCACAGCTCCTGTTGTTCCAGCTTGGCTTCTTGCCTCTCTTGGAACTGGCCTTGGGTGGACACTGCAAGCGCTGCTGGGCTATCTCTGCTTTGCACTCTCTAGCACATCCCTCCTGGAGAGCTTCTTTGCCTGAGGGTGATGCAGGATCTACGTGAGCATGCAGCGCCGTGCCAGAGCTAGTACTTGCTTGTTGAATTCCACACAGTGGAGAACCTGGTGCAAACACTTGCAATGCCAGTTTGTTTCTGTCAAGTGGATATTAGTATATCATATCATCATCTTATCTCGCTTGAGACACACTTCTTAGATTGCTTTGAGATCTTGCAGTGTAGCTGTTGCGCTGTGCATGAACAGGTAATCATTACTGCTGCCATTGTTTTTCTCTGTGTTTGCCTTTTCAGTTCAGCGAGCTTCATTCTTTGCTGCTGCTGATGAAAATCACAGACCTGTGAGCGCTGCCTCCAGTAGCGATCAGGCTGAGGACCAGCTTACTGCACAGATAAAGCCTTATACAGGGTAAGTAAATACAGCAGATATGCAGGCTTCCTCAGCTACAAACCGAGGAAAAGAGTAGGAATATCTTTATTTAGAAGCCATCTCCAGGCTTCACAGAACTCATCACAAGTTCTCATGAAGATGGTGGTGGGAAGTGAAAACAGAATAATTGTAAGTACAGGTGAACCTTTTTGCAGGTCCTTTCATGTCTGAGATGTTCCCGAATGTGTCCAAAGCAATGGTAATTCAAGGCACATATAATGAGTAGAAGTAGAGAGAAGTCAAGTGATGGGATGGCCCCAGTTAACCATAAGTTAAATTTGTTCTGATGATTGATGTGCTGCATGTGTTCCATGTACTCTTCGTTAGGTTCTTCTTGTTCATTTTGCGAATTCTTAGTGTACCTGAGTGCGTAGCTGCATAAAGTCACTTAGTATAGTCAAGGCTGTTAGCTGCCCTCTGTGAAGACGGTAAATCTTATCAATACCTATTCTTGTTCCCTGCTTTCAACAGTAAAGAATCTCCTCCAACTCTCGCCTCTAAAGTGGACCAACTGGAAGGTTTGCTGAAGATGCTGCAAGAGGATTTAAGGAAGGTAAACATTTCTTCTACAGAAAATCTGTAAGACATATATTGAGTGCTGATAGGTGATGCTAATAACTGTAATTCTGCTTTGCCATGCCTGAGCCTGTGACAGTCTCATCCTTGTATGAGAAAAAGACATTTCTTTACTACTTTTCTCAGGCCATGCTTCTAATTATTGTAAGGCTAGGGTGGAATGTCTAAATTTGTAGGCATCTGATTCCTCTGCTTAAATTAGGAGGGTGATTCAGAGTACCTGCACTCCTAATGCAGGTGACACTGCGAAAGGCTTGAAGTTGGTCTGTGTAAATACATCCTGCTGATGTTGAAAAGTGAGAGTATTATCTAAACGTGTAATTTCTACTGTGGAAACTTCCTGTATTGTGTTACTGCCTGCTTGGTCCAAGAAGGATGTGTGGCGGTCAGATAAAAAGTCTTTTTAGCTGGGGAAGTATTTGCAGGAATATTTCCTATCCCTTATTTAGTCAACCATCAGCAGTTTTACATACATTTTGTACACACAGAACAGGGCATGCCCTATTTTATTTCACCACTTGGGGAGCCAGCTTTTGTATTAGAATTTAATATAGAGAAATCCTACTCATTCAAGCAAAAAGTGAGGAATGAAATGTCACAAATGTCCCTTAGATATAAAACCATGTGTTACTGCACATAAAATCCATATAGAGAATGAGACTCATGCTCTCAAGAGATTCTTGCCCCTCTGTATAGGTAGAAAGCATGACCTAAAATTTCCACTAAGATGTGTATTTTTCCTTATGCCTAAGGAAAAAGAGGACAAGGCCAGTCTTCAAGCTGAAGTGCAACATTTGCGGGAAGACAACTTGAGGTTACAGGAGGAATCGCAGAATGCAACCGAGAAACTGAAGAAATTCACCGAATGGGTTTTCAACACAATTGATATGAACTGAGAACAGTGTACGGGGAAGGAAACTATCTGTTATGAATATTATTACTGGGACTTAAGCTTTAATGCCACCTTAATCATGACATGTGAAAGTATAGTCAGAGCACTTCTCTGTCCTTCATCCTCCAATAACCCTTTTTTGCATCTCTGCGCGCACTCAGAACAATTGCAGATCAACAATCAATGTCTGCCTTTTGTAGAAAAAACAAAGTAAATAATTTTAAAAAGGTAAAATAAAAGTTTAACTGCTAAAATGTGAATGTCTATTTTTTGCACATTGTCTCTCTATCTGTTATGTACAAAATGATTTGGAGGCGGGATCAGGCTTGCTGTTCCGTCTGCCTCTGTTTCCATTAACTCCTTTCTCTCTGTTTCAGGTAATCTGCTTTTCCTTGCAGCTTTGGCAACTATTATGACATCTAGAAAATTAGAAAGAAATGTTTATTTTACTGCTCTTCTTACATTGTTTTCTGAAGTATGCCACAGACAAGGGGATGTAATGCAATGTTTTAGGTGTCTCCTTAGCAAATTGCGCTTGATTGCTAGTGCTACCTTCCCATACATTACAGAGAACACGTGTCCATAGTGTATGGTACAGTACAACCAGCATGATAACATTTGGTGAGAGACTAGAGACGGGAGCCATGGGTGAGGCATATTATCACACATCTATTGCATTAGCATTTCTGGCAGCCTTTCCCGTGGAAACAATGGCTGCAAGTAACTTTACAAACAGCAAAACTAGGCATGCTGCAGTTCATACTGTATCAGGCAGGCGAGAGATGCTGAGTACTGTTGCTGTACTGCTTACGTATAGTCCCCTTCCCTTTCAGGGGAATCTGTTACTTGCATATGTGCAGAAGACTTAGGCTGAAGTTGTAAAGAGATTTAAGATTTCTTTCCCCTGAACTGTTTCCATGAAAATCCACATAAACCACCTCCGTGCACTTGCCCTCCCGTTCCATTTCTCTGGACTTCTCAAGTCGCAACAGATTTGAGAAATGTTTATTCAACTTGTGTTTTATTACATGAGAGGTCTTATAAATCTTTTACTATGGTAGACAGAGCAATATGTAAAGGTGAATTAGAGAAGTATATTTTTCAAAGTACTGGGATAGGCTTGGAGCTTTGAAATCCCCAGTCCCCAGTGAAACTGCCTAGCATGATATTTCCCAAACTGCTTCATGCTAGGAAAATCAATTTCTTGTTCTTTGAAGGAACAGCTAACTTGCCACAATGTTACCTCTCCAGAAAATACCTTTTAGGTGTCAGACTACGACTTTCAAGCACTGCAGTCTGCACAGGCATTGAAGTGTGCAGCGTGCTGAGAAACCTTTTCTACTCCCTTCTGAGGCTACAGTCACTACCTTAATAAATATTGACTTGCATAAAATGCAGTATATTTGGGGGTTAATTTCAAGAACATCCACTCCCTCCCCTTTACCACATTCTCAAATAGATTAAAATCATCGGGCATAGTCTTGTCACAGAAACTTCCACGGTCTCTTCAAATCCCTTTTTCATGCTCTTTAATCTTGCTCCACACAAGTACACACTACACTTCAACCTCAAACTTCATTTGTGATGCTAATCCCCATGGAGTTCTTCTCTAATGTTTTGTCATGGAAATGGATCTCTTTGGAACTATTTCTGGAGTGCTTTTGTAAAGGTTTAGAATGTCTTGGGTTTTTTAATGACTTGTATGAAGGAGATTTATATAATGCCTGATATTATTTGTAAATGGGAAATATTGCTAACATCTCTGAGCATCCTGAAGTCTTGCTTTTATTCTCTTTTATTTTTAAGTTTGGGTTTTATTTTATTTCAAAAAATATTTTGGGACTTGGGGCAGACTATTTATTAGAGTTTTGCAACAGAGTTCTTCTTGTATGATGCCACTGAAGGCTACTTGTAAAATTCTGACAATAAAACTCATTTTAAAGGCTCTTCTAAACCATCTTCTTCTGATTTTGTTGGGTTGTTGTTTAAGACTTTCCAGAGTGTCCATTTCTTTCTGCTTTCTTCTTGTACCACCTTTCTCAGTGCTTAGCTATAGAAGAGTTTCATTCTCTATCAGATTTCTACTTTTTATCCCTTTGAAGGCCATTACTTGGTATGAATACATGCACTTCATCCCTTGTCTTTTTACTTGTATTACTGCACAAATGTATTTTCTTGCCCCATTTACGTTTTGCTACCTTTAACAGTGACTCTGAGCTTCACAGGCTGATACGGTAAAGGAGGGGCAGTGTTTTTTTATAATTTCTCAGGAAAAATTGCAGCTGATTTAGGTCAAAACCAAATTTGCCCGGCACATTTGCCCAAGAGTACACACAGCTTTCAGCATCCCGGAGCCAAACCTGTGAGTATGCAACATTAGGTGTTACGTTTGTTTTGTTTTCCAGATCTCCTCGTTTGACTTGGGAGATGACCTTGGACGTGTTTTGTATAGACCTTTTTTTGGCATGGTGGAGCACCGTTCTTCATGGCTCAAAGACATGGAACTAGGCTGGTCTGCAGGAAAGCATCTTCCAGGTTCACTGAAGGGATCCTTAAAAGGCATGTGGGGAAAGAAAATCCGTCTCTTTCTAGCAGTGTAGTACTTGACCAAGAGAGCTCTGGAGCAGCAAAAGCAAATAAAAGCATCTGGTTGAAAAACAGGGGGTGCATCTTGGAAAGAAAACTAGATGCTGTCTTACCATTTGTAATTGGATACTGGTAATTGAGTTGAAGCAGAAAGCCTCCTGCAGGTCAAGGAGCTGCCCTGTCCACACTCATAATGAATTCACGCCGGAGGTTCCCACACTCCACCATGTACGCTGCTAGGTCAGCCTAGACCAGGGCAACTTGCAGGCATCTCCTCACAGCACGACTAGTTACTGGCCTAAGCAGAAGGCAGGTGGGTGGCTGTGGGAGGAGTGTGGGTAACGGGGGCTGCCTTCCTATTTCACCCATTCTCCCAAAAAAGCAATGTTTTATATTCCTAGAAACAGATTTGTATTCCTTGTCTGTGTTCCAGTGCAAAGGTACTATTCTTCCTGTTGACAGTGTTTTGGGTAGCCAAAGGCTGCCTTCTCTCAAAACCCCCAAATGGGGGCGGGGGGGTCACCATGGGGGGACTGCAGCTTGCATGATCAATAACGCTCTATCAGAAGTGAAGCAGGGAGTAGGTAACAGGTCGGAGGGTATCGGGCTGTGGTAAGAGATGAGCTATAAAGCAGGATCGTGAGGGGAGAGGCTGGTGGGAAGGGGTCTGGGGAGCTAGTTATGGGGCTAGGGGAGCGATGTTGTGGGGACAAAATGCAACACATACAGGTTTTACTCCTCTAAAAGCATGGTTACTGCATGATAGCCTCTTGTTTCTGCAGGAAGCTGTGTTGTAGACTAGATGAATGGGTACTGTGAGGAAGCCTTTTCCCCAGCTTGTCCTTTTGTGGGGAAGGTCCCCATGAACCAGGCACAACTTGGGAGGGTCGTCTTGTCTGTTTTTAAAACCTTTACATAATTCTTCTCTCCTTTCCCAGTGCCTTCTTTTGGGTAGATGGTTAATAAATCCTGTTTTAAAACAGACAGCTGTCTCCTAGCAGGCACTTCAGTACGGTGTTAGTCCTGTATGTGAGCAACTTGCTTTGCTGCAAGACAGCAGGGGAACAGAGGCGGTTGCTGCTTACCAGCTGGTACGGCATCCAAAATGGGAGGAGAGATGACACTGTCCCTCCTCCACCACTGCAGCTGAAGCAGAGACATGGGCTTTGCTGAGGTCATTACTAATGGACAGGAGCTGGGCAATGTGATGATGAGGCTTGTACAGATGCCTTCACCTCTTCCTGATACTAGCTGTGGTGAGGAAGTCCTTGCTGTGCTGTTTGAGGCAATGCTGAGGGGGAAAAAAGCTCATAGAAATACTTACTTCAGAGCTCTGCAGTAAGAGCCCCTTCCCCTACCAGAGGTTTCGGCTTTGGCTGGCTGTGAGGGGAGTGAGGCTGAGGAGTTTGTGTGTTGGACTTGTTAGAGGCCAAGGTCTGGATTTGGAGCCCCATTTCCCCAAGGCAGGCAGTAGCCGATGGCAGCTACCATCAGGAAGTGTGGGTTGGATGAATGGACAGTGGGGTGGATTGAAAACTGGCTGGCAGATAGAGCTCAGAGGGTTGTGATTAGTGGTACAGAGTCTAGTTGGAGGTCTGTGACAAGTGGTGTTCACCAGCAGTCAGTACTGGGTCCAGTTCTGTTCAACATATTCATCAATGACCTGGATGAAGGGACAGAGCGTACCACCAGCAAGTTTGCTGACGACACAAAAGTGGGAGGGTTGGCTGACACACCAGAAGGCTGTGCTGCCATTCAGCGTGACCTGGACAGGCTGGAGAGCTGGGCAGAGAGAAACCTAATGAAGTTCAACAAAGGCAAGTGTAAGGTACTGCACCTGGGGAGGAATAACCCCAGGCACCAGTACAGGTGAGGGGCTGACCTGCTGGAAAGCGGCTCTGTGGAAAGGGACCTGGGAGTCCTGGTGGACAACAGGATGACCATGAGCNGGATGCCATCCTGTGCAACCTGCTCTAGGTGTCCCTGCTCTGGCAGGGGGGTTGGACTAGATGATCTCCAGAGGTCCCTTCCAACCCCTGTGATTCTGTGAAGACACACGAGCAGTCCCATTAATTTATTTTCCAGGGAAGCAGTTTAGTTTGACCTACACCTCCTTTCTCTGATGAAGAGTGGCTGCAGCCACTGTCTGGGAAAGGCAGACCCTCTCCTGCTTTCCACTGCAGCAGCCTGGGGGAGTTGCGCTCGGCTGTGGGGAGACCCAGCTGGCTACCGCAGGCCCTTGTGGGGTTTTGCCCCACTCAGTGTGCAAGGTCACAGCAGGCAAGTCCCTCTCTCCGGCTTCTCCTGCACTTGCATGGACCTGTCTCCCTCCAGAAAGTGATTTCTTTATGTCATAGCCAGCTTGTGTTTCTCCCATATGTTTGGTGTCTGAATGATTTGAAGCGGGCTGGGCTGTTTGTGGCATGGCCAAGTGTGGCCAACTTGAGTGGGAGCTCATACAGGGAGTAAAACCGGGGTGCTGCAGCAAGCTACACGGCCTTCCCAAACCACAGGGCTGGGGGCTGCAGGATTTGCAGTCTATGACAAGGAAACTCGGGTTGGAAGGATCCTCAGGAAGTCTCTTGTCCAACCTCCAACCAAAGCAGGGTCAGCTCTGAGGTCAGACCAGGTTGCTCAGGACTTTATCCAGTTGAGTCTTGGAAAAAAAACCCTCCAAGGATGGAGACTACACGGTCTTTCTGGGCAATGCATGACTGTCATCATGCAAAAGTTTTTCTTTTGATCAGGTTTATTAGTAGAAATGTGTAACCTCAGCAGCAGTTGCAGGCTACGTTTTGCCTACATTCCTCCCAAGAGCTCATGACACAGGGGTCTGTACCCTCCTTGAAAGCCTGAGAGCTGTCCCCTGCCCGGGGCCGGCAGCAGAGCACATGGCCACATTTGCTTTCCCTCTGTTGAGCCTGGCAGGGCTTGGTGTGTGCTGAGATTTGTTTGCTCCACTAATCAACTTCCTACAGTACAGTTCTGTTTTTTTTTTTTTCTAGAGACTACTTATTTCCGTACTCAATACCACTTATCTATGCTTTAAGCGAGGCCTGGATTGAGCACCCTGGTTTTGCTTCACTCTGCACTGCCTGCAAGCAGGACGAGCACACTGCCAGGCAGGGAGGCACAGCTGCCGGGCTGGCGATGCTCTCGGCAGCCGACGGACACCCGTCAGCTTTTGGCACGCAAAGAAGTCGGAGACTGAAACAAGAATGTGTTCAAGGACTCGGCCTGAATGTGGTTTCCTAACCTCACGTTGTGATGGTGGCAAATGCCACCAACTAGTAACTAAAAAGAGGTTTCACGCCACAGGAGCAAAAAAAACAGGGACTTGTCCTGGTGCTGTTTTAAAGTTCATTCCCCCTTTTTTTTCCTCTTGCTTCCTCCCACCTGCTCCTGCCCTCCTCTTCCAGCAGAGTTTGTTTGCTTTGCCTGGGGGCTGGGGGCTGCTGTTCTGCCGCTTGGGATGTGATGCAGCCATAGTGGCCTCTGCGCTGATCCTGGCAGCGAAGCCGTGACTGCCCGTGGCTGAGCTGGAAGGCGAGACTGAATCGAGCAATTGAAGCACTTGGCTGAACAGAAGAGCTTGACTGCTCGCTTGACTTTGTGAAAGGGGTCGAGGCACATTTGCATCTTCTTTGCATCTCACACCCAAAATTGAGTTTGCTTAACTGGAGTCGGGAGGCTCAGCTGGTAACTTATCTGTACGGAAGGAACAAGCTATGCCATGCCCAAAGAGCTCTGTGCCAGAGATAACGCCTGGGATGTGTCTACCCACACGCAGCAGAAACAACCAGTACGTGCTTGCCTGGCACTTCACGGCCCTGGGGCTTCAGCTCAGCCAAGCTCCGCAGAGGGGAGCAGCCCAGAGCTCTGCTGTGCCAACTTCTGCCGCAGGCATAGCATGGATGGCAGTTTGGGGAGATTTCAGTCTATTGTTTCCTCCCTGACCCATCACATTTGATCCTAAGAGTGGGATAAGATAAAAACACATCTATTTGCTTTTAACAATCTTTGCAGCACTTTTTTTTTTAAGAGGTTACGTTTTTTCAAGCTATGAACAAGCATTTGGCAAATGCCATTCTTCTTTGTGACTGCTTCACATTGGTAGACCTGTCAGTCACCACAACCTGCAAGTCCTAATAGTATTATTGAGTGGTGGATTGTTTTGTGACCTTCCTTGCTTTACATTCTTCCTCAGCTCATGCTCAACGTACAGTCTGGGGAAGAAGAATGGGCAGAGAGGAGTACATAGGACTGGCTTCTTGCCTACTGAGTATTTGCCTCTTAGTGTTGATGCTTGCCTGTGTTTTGCCATACTTAGGACTGTTGAAACTGGAGAAATTTGCACATGTGAAGTTTTCAAGATGACCTGGAAGTCCCTCATGGAGGGCAAACATCTGAGAGCTGCACCATATTCTGCTAACTGTTAAGGCCCAAAGCAAGAGATCGTCTCCTCTCTTGCTGAGAAGCTTGATGAGGTTTCACCTATAGCATAGAAAACAAAGTTTCCCTCTTGTCTGTGATTTCTCTTTCAAGGCTTCCACGGCCTAAAAGCAACACTGAAAGCAGCATTAGTTCCACAGCTCTGATTCGTTTGCCATGATTTCCCAGTTAGATCTCAGCTGACTTTCTCCACTAAAAACCTGTGGGTTTTAACCAGATTTGTTTTCTGACTGAGCCATCTTTATTAGACAGACAAAATATGGGTCATATCTCATCCTACATGGTGCAGACTCATCAGAATCAGCACACAGCGTCTGAATTCTGAGTCCTGCCACTCTTGCGGGTCTTGGGCGTGCTACTGGCGTCACGTCATCTTTGTGGCTGGAATGGGCAGAAATGATGGGAAGTGCCTCACAGAAAGGTGCTGGCAGGCAAAAACATCCCCATCTGAGGTCAAGAACAGGCAGACAAGTTCTTCACACAACAGTCAATAGAGGAGCAACAAGGGCCAGCCTGGACAAGAGCCCTGGAGGCATTTTCCCAGCAACCTAGTGGCCAGCAGAACAGGAAAAACCAGAGTTGCTCTCTGTGAGACACCGACCATTTCACTACAAGAGAAAAGGGAGAGGCAGAGTGAAATCCTGCATGTAAGCACACACTAGTGTCTCTATTACTGAAGCTCCCTGAGTGAGAAGTGACAGAGTAGTCTTGGAGCATGCCTTTGGGAACACAGAAAATTTTGCTTCAGCTTCATGAAGTGGTTTTTTGTTGAGTTAAAAAAAAAAAAAACCAAANTTTTTTTAGGCATGCTGTCCATTTGCAGTCTAGTCTGTTTTAAAATTGACTACATTTTAGTGGTTTTATACAGGGCAGACTTCAAAAGATCAACTGGCAGTGTCTAAACACATAGGTAAAGGCTGTATTGGTTTCACAAAGCACCTAAGTGGGTGAAATGCTGAATTTCTGCTGGCTCCTGAACTTCACCTCCCTCCCCATGTGACAGGGAAAAACAAGGTTTCCCCTTACACAGCTTTGTACTTGTGGTTTCCATCAGTTCATTGTATTTTTTTCAAGTGTCAGTAACACATGTCCTGTTTGAGGTATTTTCATATAATTTCAATATTGTTAGCAGACTATAGCATATTTCATAGGTACTGGTCTATGCTGCATTATTGTAAAATCGTAGGATCAGGAAGCTGCGTTTACACAAGTGAGCAGTGCCAGGAGCAGGGACTGGGGAGCCAGGTTTGAAAGATTCCCTTCCCAGATCTGTCATGCTCTGACGTGAGACCGGAGGGGATGGCGTAAAGCTCCCCTGCCAAAGCACTCGGTAGTTCTGTACACCCCATCTTCAGGGCACCAGTGCTCATCACTTAACTACTACTCGCGAGGTCAAAGCCTTGTATGTAAGGCTGGACCAAAAATCACTTCCTACAATGAATTTACAAATTAAGACATTCAAAATTAGTACCAACCTTTGAGGACATCTTAATCTTAGTGCCATTCACTTTCCTCCAAGTTCTCTGCGGTCTTCGTCTGATAACACATACCAGGAGCTACCTGACAGGTAAATTGTGGGAGGTACAGAAATCCATTAATTATTTGTTCATACAAGGCTTTGGTAACCAAACTACTCAGTGCTTGTCATGCTATTTATCAGCCAGTCTTGCAGAGACTTCTTAAATTGTGATAGCATGTTTGCATTTGCCTGCCATGGAAAAATGCATTAATGCCAAATCAATTTGTTTTCACATTTTCAGGGAGTGATGTAGCACCACAGACAGAACCAGGCTGATTCTGAAATTAAAAAAAAAAAAAAAAAAATTAAAAAAACCCCGAATTGTAGGGATATAAGGTATTATGCTTCTGGCATGTCTGTAGACATCTATATATTTAATGCCTCGCTGATGGCAGCTGAAAGTTTCTTCTGCTGCCATGTCTATGCTGTGGGCTAGTTTTGGTTTAATTTCTGAGACCAGGTGTATTAATAAATTAGTTCTTATTAAACTGAAATATATTTTAGATATCCTCATCTGGAACAAATACTAATAAAATGATTTTTTATTCATTTGACATAAAGCAAGTATTCTACTTGATCTGAAGCAGTACTGCCCATCCAGGGCACATGCAAACTCTCAGCAGGTTGGTAGTACTGGATGAGGTGGAAGCCAGCCTGGCTTGGTGTTCAGCGCCGGCTGTGCAGCTATAGATGAAAGAACAGGGCAGCTATACAGGGTTATTCCCCTACAATATACCTACAGCAATTTGGTTTAGTGACTTCCTGACCAGAGAGGTCACGATCGTATGCAAAAGCCCCCAGTGGATTTTCTTCCACGAACTTTTGTTTCATGTCTTTCAGAACCGATGGAAGCTCCCTGCGTCTGTCCCACAGTGACTCTGCAGCTAACCACCGCCCCCCCCCCCGCCTGCACGCTCCTACACT